>PVJC01032129.1:0-20167 GCA_004026665.1 Murina feae
CTGGGCTTGAGTATCTGCTTTCTCCCCCAAGAAGAACTCAGAATGCTTGTCTATCCCCGGAGGCACCAGTTTCCCCCAGAATTCATCTGTAATTCAGCATTCAACAACTTCCCCAGTTGCCCACTTCCTCTGGGTGGCATCAGGGCTGCCCCAGTGCTCGCCCCCACAGGGTACCGTCACAGCCCCCCGAGTTGTACCATATACACAGCCCTGCACGGATGCTCCATCCCCAGACTCTCCAGCTTGCAGCCAGCCCCAAGCAGTTCCCATGTGATCCGAGGCAATCCTCTGCCCTGGCAAATGCCTTGGAAAAGACTGCTCATGCCGTGTTCCTGGCATGCCAGCCCAGGAAAGGGTTATAATAGGCATCATGCTGAAGCCTTAAACACAGTCTCTGGTTCTGCAAATACCATAATGGCAGGCTCGCGCCCTCAGTCCTAGGGGATCTTGTGGGCACAGGAGCTCAGAAACGTCCCGGGTGTGTGAGCCAGCCTGATGCTGCCCTGTGTCTGGGATCCTAGGAGAAACCGGGAGGGAAGGTTCCCCAGCGCCAGTCCACAGCAGCACCGTGGAGCAGAGAGCAGCTCTGCGGCAGTGCTACCGCCCAGAGGGGAGCAGAACGCGTCCTCGTGGGCTGCTTGGTGCCTCTGGGCCAGGGGCTGAGTGTAGACTCGGGGTCTCGTTTGAGTAAATCGGTGGCCGAAAGCAGAGGCAGAGGGGCCTGGGCCGAAGGAGAGGCTCTTACACAAGCCACCTGCGGTCAGAGGTGGTTGGTGCTGGAACTGGACGCGGTGGGCTCAGATGACGTCCAAGGGTCACTGTGGGGGTCACCCCACTAGTGACGGGAAACTGAACATGGGCTTCCTTGTGGGTACCACACTCTCCCTCCTTCTCGCTGAATGGGTCTGCCTCGCCATTTCTGAGGCCTAAGGCAGATTTGTCCTCAGGAAAGCCCAAAACTTGTTTTAAATCCACATGTACCTTTTTTTCCCAGAATACAAATGTGTCTGAGGATTTCAAGTAAAGATCCAATTTTTTTTTTTTTTATAAGCCTTGAATTTTCGACGGGAAAGAAGGACGGGTCGGTTAAAGGATATCTGGGGTGTCTTTGGGGAAATCATACCCAGCTTGCAAAGCCGGCTTTTTCGTGCATCGAGCTCCTTAAGACCTGCCCAAAGCTGCATTATCCCAAGGACCTCATGTCGCCATGTTGGAATCCTTGTGGAATGCTTCAGGGTGAGGGGAGGAGCCAGAGGGGGGAGGAGGCCAGAGGATGAGGCCGGGGCTTTGTCTGGGAGGACAGCCAACAGCTCAGAGCGCACCCTCTTCTCCGAGTGTCTCGCTGTGGGACCACTGCTATGGGCCGAAAACCACAAACTCATATGTTGAAGCCCGACCCCAATGTGACGGCGTTTGGAGATGGGGGGCCTCTAGGGAGGTAGTTAAGGTTAAATGAGGTCACATCCTCTGGCCTCCCCACCTCTCGGGCTCCTGACCTCATCCGGAACCAGCAGGGCTTCTGACGCTACCCAGAGGGGCAGGGACACAGGTGGCAGAGCTGTCTGCACAGCAGCCCACCAGCACCTCGCCCGCTTCCCCTGTCCCTGTGCCCTCTAAGCCATCGTCAGGCCCGGCTGACCCTGGGGAGTGGGTAGGGGACGCTGAGAGTGACCGATCTCATCTGGAGCGTGGCAGACGTGAGGTCCTTGCAGAGTCTGTGCTTGGGCAGGCGCCCTCATACATTTCACAGGTTAGACTACTGAAACCTGGGGCCGTAGCAGGCCGGGCCCACAATGCGGAGAAAGTTCGTCAGATGTGAAGGTCAGGGTCATTGGCGCCACACGAACAAGAATGGTTAACGTGGGTTCTAAAGAACAAAGTAAACGAACAAACAAACTAGAAACCGACTAACAGACACAGAGAGCAGACAGGTGGCTGCCAGAGGGAGGGAGGGGCTGGGTGGGAAAGGTGAGGGGATTAAGAAGTACAAATTGGCAGTTACGGAACAGCTTGGGGGTGAAAAGCACAGCGGACAGAACATGGTCAACGATACTGTAATAACTGTGTGCGGGGCCAGGTGGGTCCTGGACGTTGGGGGGAGCGCTTTGTAAAATGTGATTGTGCAACCACTGTGCTGCACACCTGCAGCCAATACACAATAAAACTGAAAGTAAACTGTAAAGAGAGAGAGAGGGACGCGGAAAGGACACGGATCTGCCGAACGTCACGAATCGTGCAAATCATAGCCACAGAGAAATCTCCAGTCCCCTCGGTCTTCCCTTTCACAGAGGCAAGCGCTGTGGCCGCCTCTCGGCCGCCTGTCTGCTTGGTCTGGGAGGACAGCAAACAGCTCAGAGGGCACCCTCTTCTCCGAGTGTCTTCTCCAGCCCCGCCCGCTGCGGTCTTTTATCAGCCTTTGTTTTATAGCCAGTGCTCGGGGAGGCCCTAAGAAGGCTCGGGGGACATTGTCAGGGCATCCAGCCACGCCTTTCAGCTGCCCCCGCTCAAGGTTTCATTCTTCTAGCGATGAGTCACCCTGCCATCTTGTCCCTGTGCTTCCTGCAGGAGATAAGGGGAGGAAGGGGAAGGGAGGGGCGGCTGTGCTCCTGTGGTACCTGGGGCTTGGGTGGGCTCTGGCATTAGCCTCCGAGGGGGGTGGGGAAGGCAGGAAAGGGGCCAGGCCTGCTGCCCCGGACAGGGGCAAGAACCACGCCCCTGTGGGGGTAGGAGGCCCCAGCGGGCCCGCACAGTCCCCTGGGTAGGGGGCCTAGGGTGGTGTCAGGAACAGGGCGTGGGCTTTGGGCTTTGAAGTCCGGACCCGTGGCTTCTAACATCCTGGGCATGTCTCCTGCCGCTGGGAGCCTCGGCTTCCCCTTCTGCCCACCCGGGATCCCAGCCCTTTGTGGGATTAGCATGAAGGCCAGCTGGGTTTCCTCTCTCCCTCTCACATCTCCCCTCTCTTCCTCCTCCTCCTCCTCACATGAGAGCAGTGGCGCCTGTGCCAGGATGCTGTCCTCAGTAAGTTCCCCACGGGTCCAGTCATCTCACAAGGGCAGGCTCCCCTCGCACACGAAGAGAACGTTCCCTGCTCGGCATGAGGAATAACGAGGTGACCTGGGGACACTCGGACCCATGCCCCGTCCCGAGGGGGACCCAGGCACCCTCATGATTTCATCTCAGCACTGCGCGCGGCAAGGACTGATGAGGAAGCGCTCACCCCTGACTCGTCGCCAGGACCTGAAGCCCCTGTAACAGCAGCCATCATCACTCAGCTCCGTCATTATCAACAGCATTTGTGATGTGTGGGGCCTTCATCTATCTACTTCGGTCTGGGAAGCCCAAGACTGAGAGGGGCCATGGGAGAGCTCCGGACGCTCCCCAGGGACCCAGAGGAGCCCTTGTCCACACAGAGCCAGCCCCGTAGGAGGAGGAAGGATGGGTGACACTGGGGCAAGAGGACTTGTGGGTGGGATGAAAGGACGTGCTATCTTGTTTCCAGCGAGTAATAACCTTCCAGAACTCATTATCCAGGAGGGAGCGGAGTGTGGGCGTGACAGGCAGGTCAGAAAGGGGTTCAGGTCTGTTCACGGCTGGTCGGCCGCTGGGTGGGGCATCCCGTGACCCTGTGGACCTGCCACCTGGAAGGGCATTCAGCATTCTGTCAGGGACGAAGGGAGGGGGACTCTGGACCTTTGGGCCTTGGGTTCTAGCCCAGGCAGCAATGCACATGCCCCGGGGTTTGGCCTGGCTTCCTCAGCTTTGTGATGTTTCATTACTGTTCACCTGAGTCGGGGAGAGGGGAGGAAGGACTCTGGAGAAGGGGGTTCTCAGCGGTGGGGTAAGAACCTCCCAGGCAGCCACCTGAACAGCAATTTTTTTTTTCTGCCTAAAATTCCACAGGCCTCCACGCGTTTATGGCTGCAGCCATTTCCCCGGAGCAGGCAGCCTTCGCACGGGAGGGAGCCGCTGGACCGCATCTCCTGCTGCAGTTTCTGCTCTGCCCATTTGGTGCAACAGCAATTAGATGCCGAATAGAAACAGGGACGGCGCTAGAAACGCACTCGCCCAGCTGCGCGTCCCTCAGGCAAAACCGTGTCTGCACCTGAGGACTGAACGCTTCATTATTCATGTAATACATTTCCAAGCACCAACGCTGAGCCATGTGCTTGGGACACAAGGGTGAATAAGACAGAGGAGCTGCCTCCTGAGAGGTGAGCCCGCGGGGAGAACAGGCAGACAGCTCCAACACTGGGTGCCTGGGGAGCAGGGAGGACAAGGGGCCCTCTCCCTCTGTAGGAGTCAGGATGTGTGGGCAGCAGGGGGCTCTCTGGTGGAGGTGAGAAGGGAAAGAGAGGGGTTCACAGGGGCAGGAGGGTGTGGGGCATCAGAGGAATGCCAGGACTCTCCATGGGTGGGGCTCAGGCTGCCTGAGACAAAGGGATAGCAGGTGAGTGGAAAGAATATGAGCTAACGAGACCTCGAAGCTGCCTGTTTAGACCCCACAAGTGTCTGAGAGCTCTGGCTCTACAGGAATTTTAAATATATATTTTATTGTGCTTTGTTTTTTTTTTTACAGAGAGGAAAGGAGAAGGATAGAGAGTTAGAAACATCGATGAGAGAGAAACATTGATCTGCTGCCTCCTGCACACCCACTACTGGGGATGTGCCCGCAACCAAGGTACATGCCCTTGACCGGAATCGAACCTGGGACCTTTCACTCCACAGGCGTCCGACGCTCTATCCACTGAGCCACACCGCTTAGGGCCCTACAGGAATTTTAAATACAAGGCAGTTCTGTGAGGAATGATGAAAAGAACAGCTGCCCTCAAGAACCTGTGACACTTCAGAGGCATCGGTGTCTATGTTAACACGAGTCACGACCTAAACGACACACCAGCCTCTGTCTGCTGCTGACTCGCGTACGGAACCCCTCCTCAGCCTAGTTCAAGTCTAAGTGCTTGACTATAAAATAAGTGAATGTCTTTATAAATAATTTCATACCATACATCATCACTAATTCTCACCTTACATTCAGATTTATGAGATTTTACTTTAATAGTCAAGTATGGATTTTTTTTTCCCCTGGGAGCTGGCAGAACTCCTGCCCCTGACAGATCACATGCATCTTAGATGTCTCAGGAGTCGGCATTGATTCAATTATGTATTCATTTTTTCACTCCATAAGCAAACACTGAGCAGCTACTCTGTGTTGGGTCCCCACTTAGCCAAGGGGAGCGGGGAGGAGGGGCCATAAAGAACCACTGGTGATAGATTCTCTCCTATAGCCTAGAAGCAGACACGGCTACAGAGAAATACAACGCAGCCTGGAAAGTTAACAAGCCTCACGCTTCACTGAAAGGGCTTGTACTAGGGTCGAGCAGGTACCAACGTCGGTGCAATGTTAGCGAAAGAAACTGCCACCGGATACTTCAGTGGCTTTCTCTGTGTGGAGGCAGCAGGTCACACAGGAGGGCGGATCTCTGTTCTCAGGTCCCTTAAGTATTTCCTCACTGTAACCCTCATATGCACCCAGTCCCTAGAGGGGGTGGGGGGGAGTGATAAGCACCTTTCTGGGTTTGAGGAAGTCTGCTCTTTCAAATGCCTCCAAGGAGAAATTGGGCCAAAGGGCTTTCAGTCAAGGAACCTCTCAGAACCTAGGAGTCCTGGACCATGGCATGTTCACAAGATTTCTGATTCCTGAGGATTCTGAATGGGCACAAAGGCCCCCAGGAGAAACGCAGTGAGTACCGTGCGAGGCCCCAATGGGAGTGCTGATTCTGGCACAGGAAGCAACCAAGGACGGAGCTTCACTCTGGACCCATCACACCAGACCTGCTTTGGCCGAGCATGTGAGTGTGACCCTAGAATCCAAGCATAACTAAACTAAACAAAACTCAGGAGAGACTGGGATGTGAACACTGAACAGCTAAATTGCTATTCACATGGCAGGCTGCTGAAGAATTCCATGCCAACTGTAGGCTTAGCAGATACTGCTGGTTATTGTAGCAGCATTTCCATCCCATTTTCCATCCAGATCCCTTGACTACTCTTGAGCACACCACGGTTTCCATGGCCTTCCACCAGGAAAATCATCAGGAAAAGAGGACTGCTCTGTATACTCTACTTCTAAATTCATCTTAGAATGAACCACTTCATTTGTCTACTTGACTCTTAGACTAGGTCACAGCAGAGTACTTCTGTGGGAGTGAAAGCAAGCTGATCTAAGCAGCAAGCAAAGAGTGGAGAGTAGCACATGATGAGGTGTTTTTTAGGGGGCCAAGCTTACCTGAGCATTTGGCCCATGGGTTGAGGAGTCAGTAGACTTTCTCTGGGCATGTCCAACATGACTACCTCTTGACTGGTGCTGTATCAACCTGGGCTGCTGTCCTCCTTCGATGGTGTCTGGGATCTTTCTTCACCTTGGAAATACCTTTTACTTGTCTCCTATGTTAAAACTTTTGTGCTGTATTTCCATGACTTGGGGAAGGTTGCATGGGAAATACATTCTTGAGACTTTGCACATCTGAAAATGTCTTTATTCTATCTTTGCACTTGTTTGATAATCTGGCTGGGTATAGAACTCTGGGTTGGAGATCATTTCCATTCAGAATTTTGAATACATTGCCCCATTTTCTTTTTGTTTCCAGGGATGCTATTGAGAAGTACAAAGCCATTCTTATTTTTTATTCTTTGAATATAACTTTTTCTTTCTCTGGAAATCTTGTAGACTATTTCCCCCACTTTTTGAAAAATTTCAGGGAGGTGTCTTAATTTGGATCTATTTTTATTCATTATGTTGGGTAGTTGATATATTCTTTAAAGCTGGCAACTTTTGTCTTTTATTTCTGGGAAATTTGGGGGACAAATTTCATTTGTGATTCTCTTTTATGTTTTCTCTCTGGAACTCTTATTATTTAGATATTGAAATTCTTAGACTAGTTTTTTAATTTTTCTTTCTTGTCTCTCCAATTCCTCTATCTCTTTGATGTTTTGCTGTACTTCCTGGGAAATTTACTATTGGGTTTTTCATTTTTGCTATTTCTAATTTGCAAGAAGAATTCTATTTTAGCTTCTGAATATTCTTTTTTTGTTTAACGAGGAAACTACTAGCACTCTCTGGAAGCCACCAACCACATAATCTCTTCTAGCTACTTTCTCCCTCTCAGTCAACTATCTTCCCACCCTTTTCTATGTGGGCCTCAAGCATCTTTCTTCCATTCATTTTCTCCATCATCCACCCTTCAACCATGAAGCACCCTCCAACCACCATTTAAAGTTTGTGCCCAATTCTCTGAGAATGATGTAGTATTATTTTCTTATCTCCATTAAAATATGCATACACTTTAATTCTCTCTTTGCATGTTCTCAGTCCCCCCCCCCCACACACACACACTACTATTATTATTTTTATTTGTTTATTTGTTTGGTGTGAATTACCCACATTATCAGCTCTTCTCAGATGCTTGGTAGCACTAGGATATCTGGTCATGATTAAGAGTGTGGGACAATTAATCTGATTAGAAATTCTTAAGCTGATTCAAAACTCTGGGCAAGTGGGTGGAGCTATGGACTTTGTGCTGCAATGCAGGATTTTTGGAGAACCTTCTATGTCAGTATTCCCAGTATTCCTCTGTTGCTCTTGACCTACACAGATTCACTAAGAACTCTAAGTGCTTAAAAGAGTGCCTGACACATAGCAAGCGCTCAGTACATGTTACCTATTATTATTATCATCATTTAGAAAATTTATACTCAGAGAAGCAAACATACACACATTTCAACTAATCAGAAGCACATACCATTTCTGGGATCTTCATAAAGATTTACAAGGTGCATTCATTCTCAGAGAACTGGGCACAAACGTTACATGGTAGCTTTGATGCTTGATGGTTGGAGGGTGGATGATGGAGAAAATGAATGGAAGGAAGATGCTTGGGCTCCACATAGAAGAAGGTGGGAAGATAGTTGACTGAAAGAGAGAAAGTAGCTAGAAGAAATGAAGTGGTTGGTGGCTTCCAGAGAATGCTAGTGGTTTCCTTGTTAAACTGGTGTCTAAACATGTTCCAGCTCTCCAGTTCTGGTGGGATGAGTTTTGCTGGGCACACTTGGGGGCAGAGCTGCTCATCAGCTCTGTGGCTCCTCCGGTGGTCATCCATTTTACGAGCAATGGCACCAAAGAGGCAGCTCTGCCAGGAGAGAGGAATATTCCATTAATCTGGCTCTGGGTTATTAAGCCACTCTTTCTTCCTGTCACAAACAGATTGTGGAAAACACTGTGTTCCCTCCCATCCTCCATCTCTGCCTCCTCTTCCCTTGCCACAGTCAGGGAAGATGGTGAGACTAGCGACGTCTCGCTGTTCTCCACCCTGGTCGGTGCTGGCCCCTCTGGCCCTTGGTAATGGGAAGGGCGCCCTTTGCCTCTTTCCCAGAGCTGTGGTCCCCAGCCACCTGGTTTCTGGGCGTCCCCTCCAGAAACCTGGCTTGCGGCACTGGGCTGCTGGACAGAACGGGAGTAGCTGGTGTAGCCTTTGGCAGGGGATCAACGCCAAGAGTCATTGATTTCCACTGCTCAGCATCTTGTCTCAGCTCTTCTTGTGCGTCTGCCTCTCTCAATTCGATTCTAATAACTTTATTGGCACAAGGAGGTGGAGAAAGCATTGCCAAAGTCAATAATCAAGTCTCTGCCACCGGGATGATTCGATTTCTTTTTCCTTGGCTTTTGTTTCATCGAGATAAGCACTGTAGGGGTTCACAGTGTGCTTTATCCTTGGATTAGTCTCTGATGAGATCGTTCATATTAGGAGGCCTGAGTCAGATCCTTTCTCTCGGTTCTGCAGCCTCATTATTTTCCATTTCTTGATTTCTTCTTGTTTGTTTCCATGTCTTTTTCATACAATGTTTTTAATGATGAGAAAACCAGGTAAGCAGATATTTACTGAGCACCACTGTGTCCTAAGCAGTGTGACGGGGTATTTAAACACATATACTATTTTTTTAAATCTAGAGCAGGAAAAATACCGGGGCAGGCTATACACAAGTGACCAAGTGTCGTTACTCATCCATCCAAGGCGACAAATAATATAATCCCTGTAAGTTAGAAAGGAAAGGAGCTGAATGGCTAAGTGTGCATCCCCACCTTATCCCCCGACTCTGTGTGTGACTTTGGGCAGACTTCCTTGTGCCTCAGTTTCTTCACCTACAAAAAGGGGAAAAGGACAGTAGCACCTAGCTCTTGTAGTGAGAGTCAGATAAAATTGAACATCAAGAACTCAGAAAAAGCCCTAGCAACTGAGTAAGCATTTCATACATGTTAGCTGTCACCATTATTGTGACTTACAGAGACCTTCACGGTTTTCTTGTCTAAGCAAGTTACAGAAAGTCCAAGAGACAGACTTGCCCGAAGTCATAGTGTGTGTCTTTAATTTCAGATAAGGATGTTAATTCCCTGAACTCCGGGCTGCCCTCTGGTCAATGCCGTGAGTTTTGATTCCGGAAACTCAAGCAAAATGTTGGAAAGGGATTTCTCTTCAGCCCACCATGCACTGAATAGCTCCTCGCCAAGCATGCTGGGAATGTCATTGTCTCCCAAGAACTTGATTTCTTGGTGTGAAGTTGTATAGACATTACCAGCATCCAGCTGAACGATGGGACACTGGATTCAGAGCGTGTCAGGATGGTGCAGGAGCCCACAGTATGGAGCCAGTCAGACGTGGTTCAGATCCCGGTTCTTCCCTTTTTATGTGCTGTGTGACCTGGGGCCCTCTCTGGGCTTCAGCTCCTCACCAGCAACAGTGGGGGAATGACACTACCCATAATGCATCATCGTGAGGATGCAACAAAAGCTTAGCCTGGTGCCCAGCACAGAGTACCACTCGCTACATGGAAAGTGATATGATTTTTACACTGTGTTCTAGGGATCTCTTTCTTCCATAACCTCACTTTACCCTCAAGACATCCTTCTCAGAGAGAATGGAGAGAGTCTTTTATTCCTACTGCCCATCTGAAGGGACGTCAACTAGCAAGTGGCACTGGCAGGCGTAGTGACTTCCCAGCCAGTGCCCTGTCTCCTACAGTCACTAAAAGAACATCCTCATAATTCGGGGCGGGAAATAAAGAACTAGAAACCTGAACAGGGACATCATAAAATGAATGCTTTTGCTATTGCGACACATTACATCGAAACACACCCAAATGAAGCAGATGAAGAGAAGGAGATGAAAAAGAGGAGGCTCCATACAATCCCAAAAGGACCAAAAGTAAAGAAAGAAAAAAGAAGAAGAAGAAAAGAAGAACCTGCAGCTACCTACAGAGACGGACAAACGAACCAAGGATCGGAAGCCCCTTGGAAACTCAGGCCAGGAGGAGAGCCTACGCATCAACCCGACAGCTTATCCCAGGTCTCGGGCAACAGCCGGCGGGGAGGGGGCCGAGCAGAGGGCCGCTGGGTGGCCTGCGGGCCTGCGCAGTGCAGTGAGAATGATCCGGAAGATGGACCTGGTGGTTAAGATGATAACCTCTGTATCCAGGTAACCTTACACCAGGGGAAATGGTCATTAAGTCTGGAAGGAACCCATGAGGAGCGAAAGGATGCCTGTTTTCGGCAGATCTTTCCTCTCCCTCCCTCGAGAGGTGCCATGAAGGAAGCTCTAGTATAGACCTGCCGAGGGGACGAGTCATTTGTGTCTGAAACAGCTATCTGAGGGGACCCTGGGGCCAGAAGTGAGCCCACCCTCCATGCCCTGCTCCCTGTGCCTGCGTGTCCCCAGAACCTCCCAGATGTCAGCCACCCTGTGACGGGTGGGACTGAAGCATCAGGGAGCGTGGGGGCAGCCCACATCAGAGGACATGAGGACCCTGCCCCCTCAACAGCATCATATGGCCCTGGCATATCTGAGGCTTTCTGCCTCCTTTTTGCCTCACTGATAATGACTTCGTGTTGTCTTATTATTGGTGTGTGGGTACAGTCATGATGCTCTGTGTCACCCAACAAAACCTCCGAGTTCCACACGCAGGTCAGCTGTCTGCTGGGGCTGGGAGAGTCCTGACCCGCCGCTGACCACTCACCCTGTGGAGACGGCAGCCAGGTCTGGGGGCCCGGACCCTGGGCCTCCCACCAGCTATCACCCCAGTGACTCTTTGCTGCTGGCTCCCTGGGGCAACGCAAGTAGACATTTTGCTGTTCAGTGGTGAGGGGGGTGCTGCCAAGGCAGGTGGGAGTGGGAAAGAAAGAATATTATGAAAATCTGAGAAACAGGAGAGGAAGGTGGGTCACACACAGAGAGGAAAGGAGGATGGAACAAGTATGGGATGGAGAGAGAGGCCATGTGGGTCAGGGACCTGGAGTTGGTGTTCCTGCCTGGAAGGGCACGGGGGACTTGGAGAGCATCCACAGAGGGGACCAAGCAAAGACAGGAGGGTGCCCATGTGAGCTTAATGGGAGTCCCAAGGTTGGGCACAGGTCTGGGACGGGCAGGGGAGGAGCTTCTAGAAAACCCTTCCATCTTCTCCCTGTCCCTGGTCTCCCAGCCACGTTGGGATGTCCTGACTACACCCACTGGGAACAGTGCTTGGCAGCGGGCAAGGGGTGTTGTGACTGGTGCCCCTTTTCATACGCGCTGCTGAAAAGGGGTGCGGGCTCAATCCATGAGGTTGAGAACAACATTTGCTTAAGGAGAGGGAACTGTCTGTTCCTTGAAACCTCAAGACATTCTTTGAGGCATGTCCTCATGGGGGCTCTATTTTGAATTCAGTCAGTTCAGCTGAGAAGTAAGAGCCAGCGTGCTCTCTGGATGTACGGGCAATTAAGTTTTTAATCCAACATTTGCAAAGTGCTGTGTCACTCACAACCATCTTACACATGATCCACTTGGTCCTTGAGAAAATTCTACTAGCTCCATTTTATGGAGGTAAAAGCGAGATCTTAAAGAAGATTCAAAGAAGCCACACAGCTAACGAATGCCCCTCAGACGTCCGGATGTTGCTGTTTAGTTTTGCTTCTTCCCTCACACAACAATTCCTTTGCCACTATACTAAGGTGACCAGATTTTAACATTGGTAAAGCGGAACACCACTAACTGCTTGGCCGCCGAAAACCGTATCTTCCCTTCCCGTTCTCCCGCCGTTCCCTAGCTTGTCGTGCATTCTTTCCAAAAATCAGGACTTTTTTAAAATGACGCGGGACAAATTGTTAAAAATCAGGACTGTCCTGCCAAAAGCGGGACGTCTGGTCACCTTACACTATACCAACCAAGTAAATCACAAGGCTATCACCTGGGGGTGCCTTGAGTGAGTGGAAGGATATGGCGAATCTCCTAAAACTGCAGAATTTGCATGAGAGCTCAGATGGGCTCTTTCTCTGGGGAGCGGGTCCACAGTGGGAGAAGATTCGTGAGGGCCTTTGATGCCAGCACATTCAACAGCACATTATAAAAGGCAGAGCTCTTTTGCTGAATGTGCCTTTTGCAACCAGTCCCTACCCTCTACATACAGCAGTGCACAACAAAGCAAAATTCGTGGTTAGCACAACATAACAACCTCCAAAAGAAGCTTTTTATAATCCTTTCAATTACCTGGCATTAGGCTATGGAAAACATTCAGATCACTTTGCAAAGAGTGCCAAACGGAGCCTCTTTAGAATGCAGCAGGAGCTGTCACGCCCAAGAAACTGCCTCCCATGTCTTACACCTCAACCCTCGCAATGTTAAAACACAGCAAAATAACCTTTGGACTGGGCCTGAGCAAACTGTGCCCCCCAAACCCTGTTCACAAAGACGACAAATAAATGGTGATGGAAGGAGACTTGGCTTGGGCTGGTGAACACACAATATGCTATACAGACAGACGGGTTATAGAATGGCACATCTGAAACCTATATACTTTTACTAACCAATGGCAGCCCAATAAATTTTTAAAAATTGGGGGAAACATAACAAAAAGCAGTTATTATGACTCTGGAATGGTTTCTGCATGGCTGCATGGATGTCCTACTTATTCAGTTCCTCAAAGCCAGCATTGTTTGGTTCCCGAAAGCAGCATTTGCAAGGCAACCTGGAAATCTGTTTCGCTTCGAGGCAGAGTGTACATATGGATGTAGACGCAGCATCCACTCCTAACCTCGTTTCTCCTTTCCCAGCCTCCCTGCCCTGGAAGTGAGGCGTCGGCTGGCCAGTGGGACGTAAGCAGAAGCCTGCAGGAGTTTGCTGTGTCTGTTTCGCTTTCCTGAGAGAAGGGACAGAAGAGGCAGCACCATCCTTGCCCTTTTCCTGTCTGGAGGGTGACTGTGTTGGCTGTACCTGCATCTTAGTCGTCTGTTCCCAAAGGAGACCGGCCAAGAAATCACAGAGATGTTGGCCCTGATGTTGTCGAGTTGCCAAACCATCACCAGCACCGTCTACCTCCTGACTTCTTGTTATGAGAGAGAAACAAGCCTTCTTTGTTCAAGCCACCGAGGCCCTCGTCCTCGCTCTTAAATGCTTTTCTAATATTTGCTCTCTGCTGCTCACAGAAACCGCTTAAGGTCATTGCCCACACCAGGAAGCACAGGCCTGAATTCTATCAATATGACAGACGTGCCCGTAAATGTACCTTCTGTTTAGTTTTGTAACATGAAATGTCACCATGTGAAAGAAGGTTGTTTCAATGAATACATAAAACCCACAAACAAGGAAACCCAAGGACAGGTGCAGTCTTAGCCTCCCATTCAACCTGTTTTGTTGTTGTTGTTTTTTTAAATTTTGTTTTAGCCGCACAGTATGGAGAGAATTCTAGTCACACCAATGAGTGGTTGCAAACAGACTCGTTTGTTCACCCTACGATTTCAGGCCATGAAATCTAAAAGAGGGTCTAAAAGAGGGATGGAAAGACATTCTCCTTCACAGAGGACTCAGCAGCGGCATGTCAGACCCGCTGTCACTCCTTAACTGGCAAGTGTCCAGTCTTGAGGGAGTCGGTGACCAGCTGTTTCAACCAAGTGCGTCTTTGTTGTTCAAAGACAGATGCAACGAAGGCAGTGAGTTAGCGTTCAGGTTCTGACCAATGATCTAGCAGGAAGCCAAAGGCTTTCCCTTGCCAAGGAGCTTAGCCTTTAAGAGGAAGAGAAAAGCATTCAGATCTTACAACAGGTGCTGAAACGACGCCTAATGCGACACAATTATTGTCCACGTGTTACTGTAAGACAAATCATGCACCATGATCACACATGGTACTGAGCAAAAGTGCCTCTTACCTGGCATCTCATTCCAGAAGGCCCACGCAAGCCGCAGCTGATACTTGTGTGTACCGTCCTATGTGAGCAGCGATGGGAAGACCTGCATAAGAAATGATAATAGTAGAGTGAGGACCAGCACTGGGCCACGACACTCTGCGTCAGTGAACATGGGTGAAATATTTGTGGCAGGAACTCTACACACAGAAGCCTGTAAAAATGAAAGAACAATTTAATATGTTGGCGGTTTCTAGTATATGAAGGTTGGATGTGTGAAACATTTAACTGTAATTTTTTTCATGATAAAAACAAAATTCTAAATGAATTTGGAAACAAGTATTTGTAGAGTTCTGCAGCATTTCTGCATAACTATAGGGGCCCATTAATCAGAGTTTAAAAGTTACACAAATGATCATCAACCTCTGAACACGGTTGTGCACAGGTGTGAGGGCTGGAACTATGGCAGTCCTATTGTGGCCATGAGGAAGAATGTCAACACGGTAAGGAGGGCTGAGCAGAAAATACAGAAAAGGCCTAGGTCCTTGATGAGGTTGATGAAATAGTGAATTAACCAACCAAGGAACTACCCTCCCTTTAACCTCCGTGTTATCGAGATAGCAAATGCCCTCCTGTTTAAGCCATCTGGAATCGAGTTGACATTTGGTTAGTTCTCCTTATGCATCTAACGCTGCACTGGGCTCTAGGGAGTCTCCAGGTTTTGGTTGAAGAGGCCCCTCCCACCTGAAGAAGGAAGAGATGAGCTCGCTAACCAACTTTTCGCAGTGCTCAAGAAGCATGGGAAATTCTCGGTCTCCACTTTTGTATAAACAAAAGGACTGGATTCTAAGTGCACTTCCAACTCTAGAGTGTTCTGATTGTGCGTAAGTAATTATTTATGAAGACAGCCTCTGTCCTGCTTCAATGTCACTGTCAGTGTTACTGTCAGCAGCATGTAATGACCCCTGTTTCCCCGGCAGCTTAAGCGGTCATCATGTTAATTTGATGTGATGGGAGAACCAGAATGTTGCCTGGGAATTATCTTTTAATGAGAAGCAGTGCTACAAACTTCCGAAGCAAGGACAGATGCTAGGAGCTTGGGGAAAAGAAAGGGAAAAGTCAACATAGGTAAAAATAAGAATTTAGAAAATTTAGAACTTGGCGCTAACATTAATAAGCGATTCGTAAACATGGGATTTTGTCCTCCTAAGATTCTGTCACTGGTCAGATGCCCTTTCAGAAACAAATGGGGTCTCTGTTTCTGAAGTTAGATGCTCTTCAGACTACCTCAGGTGCTCACCCTGAGTGACCGTGTGTAGACACAGTCCTTCAAATGCTCAATAAATCTTTAATGAGCATCTATTATGCTCCAAGCACTGTTGCAGGTCCTTGGGACATAAACACAAAATACTGGGTCCTTTCCTTAGGATGCTATGTCACCTGGGAAAGATCGAGGCTTTGAGTAAAAGTTGAAATTCATTGAGACAAGTTGTCAGAACTCAGGGGAGATACCGAGGAACGGAGAAGATGGGGGTCGGTCCCGCCCGATGCAGGTGTCAGGCAGGGAGGGAGTGGGTGGTGGAAGAACGGAAAGTTGCCGTGGGCAAAGGAAAGGCAATTGTGAGGGGTAGCACAAGTGCCCAGTGTCTACTGGAAGCAAACCCCTACTCCAGGCCCTTTCAGATGTTGGACTGAAGGATGAGGGGGTGGAGAGAGAGGGCAGGCTGGGCCAAGACTCTCCTGATGGGTTACTGTCCTGCATAAACCACCAGAGAGGCCGAACATGGAAGTCATTCACATCTCAGTCAACTCCAGGGTGAGGTGAGGCACTTGTCCTGGGCCCAAAATTTGGGGAGCTACCAAAAAGCTCCGTCATCGAGATAAAGAATATTTTAATGAATGCTAGAGCCACATTACAGCTAAAGGCAAAAGGGAAAGAAATCAGGGGAAATCCTGATCCTGTCCATATTTAAAATTTGTATAGTTTGTTCTTCAAGGAGTTTTTTCATGAATCTTGATTTTTAAAAAATATTGCATCATAATGTCATGTATTTTACAGATTCCGGAGTTTGCTGACATGCTGTTAAATTCTGCACCTCTGGGAAACTCATCCATCACTCGCCGAACTGCGGTCCCAGCGCTAAAGTTTCCGGAGGGTGTTTTACCGAATTCTGAAGGGAAGACTTCTTCAGTTTTCTTGTTCAGAATAATGTTTGTTGTGGGTCTGCATATATCCGCTATAAATTAAGGGCTTTCCTTTTATCCCTGGCTTGCTAAAATATTTATTAGGAGTGGTCACTGAAGTGTAACAAGTGCTGTTTAAGTATCTATTAAAATGATCGTATAGTGTTTCTCCTTTCATCTAAGTAGTAGTGAATTACATGCATAGCAGTAAGCAAAAATTTCCCCAATTTTTATCATGAATAAATAATAAGCATATACATAGATCAATTCTGTTCTGTCATTTGGATTATATCCTGAGGTCAGAAACCTTAACATTCTCATAAATGGAATCAGTGGGTTGTCCATATTAAGCTTTTTCATTTTTGACTTTCCCCCAATGAAACACAATTTTTTGACAACGCGATTGAAATAGCAGTCTTTCTTCACTGCTGGTTTCGGGGAGCCTGACCCATTTTCACGTCCTGGTGCGCCTCAATGTTTCTCTTGGAGTTTGTGCATGAGAGACAGGCTGGAGGAACTGACAGTGCAATAACCATTAAACCTGATGGAAATTTTCAATACATTTTATGGGAAATACCAGAAAGTCCTCACATACGGCAGGTTGCGTCAAGGGGATTTCCTGCTGTAGAATCCCCCGGCAGCTCGAGTGCTGCCGAAACATAAAGTCAGAGCGAGGGTCTGAGGAAAGGTAGCCAGCTCTCTTATGCCTTCTCGTCAGAGCCTGGCTGGGGATGTGTAGTGAAGACTATTTCATGATTGACTCGCCAAGGGCGGTTCCATCTCCACTCTTTTTTTTCTTTTTTCTAGGAGAATCTGCAGACTGTTGATTAATTAGGCAAGTCAACATGAAGTCCTGTGGCGGAACGGAACGGCTGTATGTGGTGAAGCTGAGGCAGTTCCTGTGACTGCCCAGGAGGAGTGTGGCCAGTGGTAGGGAGTGGACTCGGTCTACAGGGTAAGCACCGTGAGAGCAGGGGTCTCATCTGTCTTCATGGCTGCATCGGTAGCACTTGGTACAAAGCCCAACACACAGGAACACTCACTAAATATCTGGTGATGAATAAAGGAATGAATCACTGAATCCCACCATCGAGGATGGAGCTAAGGAGAGGAATATATGAGAAGTGATCAGAAAGTCCAGTGATACGGTGACGTGAATGCCAAAGAAAGAACGGTTTAAGTGGAGGGGATAGACAACATGGTGTTAAATGCTGCTGAGAAGTCGTAGCAGTGACAAAAGAGTTTACTGGAAGTAAAAAAGAAAAAGGTCATAGCAATGACGGAAAAAGATGTTGTTGTTTGTCTGGTGTATAATAGGAAGTTCAGAGGGAGGTAGTCTAAGACAGGGGCAGTGGCTCAACAATGCCATCAGAGGCCCAGCTCCTTTCTCTCTTTCTGCCTTTTGCAATGTGTTGGTTTTTCTTCTGTTACTACTGCATCCCCAGCTATTGTGTCCACAACCACAGCAGAAGAAGGAGGGGAGGGCGGGCCGGAAATCGACAAAATAGTAAGGAGCAGGCCAGCCATATGTGTCTGGTTTTTTCTCAGGAACACCAAAGCTATCCCAGAACAAGCTTTTACTTCCCTCTCTTTGATGAGATCTAGGTCATATGGTCATCTTTAGATCAACTTCTTAACACAAATCTGAAGATCCCATCACTGTTTTAATCTATCAGATTCATTCTCTGTGGCTGAGGAAGGGCCTGTCCCTGAGACAAAGGGTCTCCAATGATGACTGGAAAAAAAAAAAGGATTCTATTGGAGGAAATAAGACACAATGCGTATTGGGTAGACAATGAATGGTGTCTGTTACAGAAGTTACTTTTGGGGAAGGGTTGGCTCTTTATTTTAAAAAGACTCTTGTCGCCCTAGCTGGTTTGGCTCAGTGGATAGAGCATCGGCCTACAGACTGAAGGGTCCCCGGTTCAATTCCAGCCAAGTGCACATGTCTGAATTGCTGGTTGGATCCCCAGTGGGGGTTATGCAGGAGCCAACAGATCAGTGATTCTCTCTCATCATTGATGTTTCCATCCGTTTATCCCTCTCCCTTCCTCTCTGAAATCAATAAAACTATATATTTTTTAAAAAGACTCTTGACGATTTTCAGTATTAAAACAGTTGCACTGTTGGTTTTTCCTTCTCCCCATCAGCCCCCAAAGAGACCACACCGAAGTAAGTACACTTTAAGCCAGAAAGCTTCAGGGTGCACACCTAACAGACCTCACAGAAACCTCACCAATGAGGGGGTATTTACTAGGAAAAGAAACTTGTAGAGACCAGCACACTGCCAGCCCAGGCTTCAGCAAGATCTCACAGCCAGGTGGGGTGGCCAGTGCACCCCACCCCCGGAGAAGTGAAGTTTCAAAATAATATGAATTGAAGACCAGTTTCGTACACACACTATTCCAGCTTTCTCCAGCGCGAACGGATATGAAGCACCGTGAGACGGCACTTTTAGAGACAGCAACTCCAGACCAGAAAAGGATGATGAGTTTCATGTGGCTACAAACAGAATTTTCTTTCCTCAGAAGTCGCAGGACCAGCTGTAATTTGGGGCCCTAGTGGAAAATGGGAATTTAGAATCTCCTGTTCAAAACGTATTGAGAATTTCAAGCCGGCAAGAGGGGAGCATGGAGACAAGTGTATCACTGTGTTCGTCCCATGCCCACAAAGTCGGCCCTGGGCCATTGTCCACCGAGCTGGAGAGTGGGAGTTCATTGGTCAACTCAGGTGAAGTGGGGGGAAGGGGAGGAGAGGAGAACGCAGTAGGCTGAGGAGAGGCTGGGAGGTGAAGAACTGGAGATGGCAGCGACACTCCTCGGGGAAAACAGACTGATGCCAAAAGCTAAGTCGGGCAGGAGAGAACAGAGTGGGAGCGGCTACAAGTACCCAGGCATCTTCTCTCTCTCGGGGGCCAGCTTGCCTGGGGGTGACTTTCACGTAGGGCCTGTGGGAGAGAGGCTGGGCCACAGCATTCCACTCGCCCCTCAACGAGGCACATGCTACCAAACCAGGAGGTCGTGGAGCAGAGGAGAGAGAGCAGTGGGTCAGAGAAGCGAGGTTCAGATCCCAGTTCTGCTGGGGACGAGCAAACCCTGCATCCCTGGGCCTGAGCTCACCTGTCCATGGAGGGCAGTTCATGGGGTGACGCGTTACAAAGGGAAGGCGTGGTCCTTGTCCTATGAGCAGAACCCCTCCTGCCCACCCCTCCACCACTGCTGACCCAACTCCTCAATACTGATTGCAAGAGGGGGCGTCCATTTGAAGAATCCCACTCATTCCATAATGACCCTGTCAATGTAAGTGGTAGTGGGATGGTGCAGGGGGAGGAGAAGGAGAGGGTAGGCGTGTTTGTGTAAACCCCCTCTGCTTGCTCCCTGCCCCTCTGCCCCTGCCTTTGCCACCCACTGGAGACGGGCTCAGGGCTTGTGCCGCGGGGTGATGGAAACAGTGCTTCAGTGATGTCACCCCCACGGATGCCAGGAGACATCAATTTCATTTCCCAGAAGATGCAGCAGCCAGTAGCTTCTGGGCAAACAGTGACTCTAGAAATAAATATTGGCAGAGGCGAGATCTTTAATGGAAAAGCTTTATGAACCTAGAGCAGCCAGGCTGTAAATCCCAAAACAGAGAGGGGTTTAATATTTTAGATCAGAAGGCAGCATCGTCAGATGCAAAACAAATCATTCCAAAGCCTGTCTGCAGGAGTCAGCTCTTAAAACCCAAGTGCTAACTAAGAAGGACATCCAACTGAGGTCAGACACCACAGACAAGAGGCAGGAG
>PVJC01032130.1:0-20135 GCA_004026665.1 Murina feae
AGGCGCCTGGCAGACTGGGGCCATCATAGGACATCCACTGAGGGGTCCCAGACTGTGAGAGGGCACAGGCCGAGCTGAGGGACTCCCTCCACCCCGAGTGCACAAATTTTTGTGCACCGGGCCCCTAGTTGTAAATAATGCTGCAATGAATATAGTGGTGCATATATTCTTTTGAATCAGTGTTTTAGGTTTCTTCAGATATATTTCCAGAAGTGGAAATTCTAGATCATAAGGCAGTTCCATTTTTAAAAAAATATATTTTATTGATTAGTTACAGAGAAGGATAGAGAGTTAGAAACATCGATGAGAGAGAAACATCGATCAGCTGCCTCCTGCACACTCCCTATTGGGTATGTGCCCGCAACCAAGGTACATGTCCTTGACCGGAATCAAACCTAGGACCCTTCAGTCCGCAGGCCGACGCTCTAGCCACTGAGCCAAACTGGTTAGGGCGGCAGTTCCATTTTTAATTTATTTTTATGACACTCCATACTGCTTTCCATAGTGGCTGCACCAATATGCATTCCCACCAGCAGTGTACTAGGGTTCCCTTTGTTCCACATCCTCACCAACACTTGTTGTTTGTTGATTTATTGATGATAGCCATTCTGACAGGTGTGAGGTGATATCTCATTGTGGTTTTAATTTGCATTCCTCTGATGATTAGTGACATTGAGCATCTTGTCATATGACTATTGGCCACCTGTATGTCCTCTTTGGAGAAGAGTCTATTCAGGCCCTTTGCCTGCCTACAGCCTATTTTTAACCACATCTGTGTGTAATGATATTCTGTTGGTTCAATTCCTACAAATCACTGATACCACTATTAAGTCCCACCCAGAACTCAACATCACTTTAGGCAAGATGAAGGATCCTTGAGTGTGAGAATGAAAGAAAACTTCAGAGATCACTTCATCCTTTGTGGTTAAGGAATCGGAGGTCCAGAGAGAAAGGTACTTACCCATGGTCCTTCCTTCAATCCCTTTGCTGGCAAGGATGCAGATCTTTATCTGCAATCACTACAGAGTCTGCTCAGGCTCTGAAATTCAAGAATTAGAAGCTGAGCTTCCCTCAGGATTCCCCTGCTGTGAATGACTCATAGGGAAAAACCCCTGGGGACAGCCAGCAACCAATGCTGCAGCTGTAAGAATGTAGCTTGTTAGTGCTGGTACCTCTCATCATTAAATAGAAACTGAGCCCACCTAGACTGCTGACATACCTTTTGAACCAGCCTCTGTGCCTGAAAAGAAATCAGCTAGTTGAATGCGCTGGGTTTAACTCTCTACTCCTGTGTGTGTCCTTGAAAATACCGCTTAATCCCAATGAGTTTTCAATTTCTTAATCTCTATCTTGGGGATGGTTATCCTTATATTATATTGCTGAAAAGATCCAGTAAAATGGATAATACCTTCAGCACCATGAATGTTATTTTCATTCACTTGAAGTCACAGACCATTGCTTCCAGTGAGAACTGCCTCTATCAAACTGCTTTTGGGTGATTCAACCACTTCAATTCCCTCCATGGCTCCCAGTCATGGACAGAAGAAAGTCAAAATGCCTTTGCGAGATTGTCAAGGTTTCCTCTTTTTCAAAAAGGGAAAGCTTTGGCAAATCAAAGATGAAACTAAAACGTAAGTCAGCTGACCTCTGTTCTAATAATTCTTAAACAAATAACCATTAGTAAATAATTATTTAAAAATAGTTATTGAACAAAAACCATAGTAAAATGTAGAACGTCCTACAAGTGAATTAATCTAGACCATGGGGGTGGAAGGGGAGTCCCATATGCTTTAATGATGCTTACATCTTCTCAGCCATTCACTTCCAGGGATTGGGATACATCCCAAGAGATTCACTGCAGTCATCTCTTGGTGGCAGAGTTGTGGGTGGTTTCTAATAATTTTGTTACCAGTTTGGGTATGTTCCAATGTTTCAACAGCAAAATATTTTTCATTTGTGTAGTAAAAAGTAAAATGGTAATGATAGTAATATGTCGTGACTATAGCTGAAGATTAGGCAGGTGAATGAAGTGATGAAGGGGAAAGACCTAATGACAACATAATCCCAGTGGTCCTTGGGATCATAAATATGTCACACGCAAGCCTCACTACCAGCTTATTCTGTCTCAAGTCTCAAGGTCATTCTTCTGTTTGATACTCTGTGGCTACAATTTGAAGCAGGACTTGCAATTGAAGGGTATTCCTAATTGCTAAGATAAGCACACAAAAAGAGATTAATAGCTACAATATTTTATGACATCATGCAAATCAACAAGAAACAGACAGCTGCCCCATTGGGAATATTGTAATAGGATATAAGCTTTTACAGAAGAGGAAGCCTCAAAAGCTACCAAGCTTATGAAGAGATAGTAGAAATCATCAACAATTAAAGAAATGCATTGTCTTTGATGGAAAAAAAACCACAAAAACATTTATCTAGATTCAAAATACATATGAAATAATAATAAATTTTGAGAAAACTAGCACAAATAAACACAAGAGCGCCTCTTTGGCCTCCCCTCCTCCCACGCTCCCTGTGCGTCTACACTTTCCATGCCAACAGTACTGAACTGCGTGTAGTTCCACAAACTCAGCACGCTGCTTCACTATGGTCTGTCTCTGTACATGCTGTTCCTTCCCCCAGCCTTCTCATCTAGCTCTGAGGGATGAGCACTGAATACTCACTATTGAATCATCAGAGCTTAGAGCTTGCTCTTTGGTGTTAAGGAACCTCCTCATAATACTGTTGACTTAAACTCAGTTTGGACACCTTCAACAGACCTCCCCTGCACCACAAACCCCTCGATCCTTTCCCAATCTTTTTATGTAACAGCTACAGGTGGTTGAGTACCTTCTAAATCCCAACACTATACTACTATCTGGAAGGCACACATTGAAGGTCAAGATCCTGGGATCTTGTACGAGAAGAGGACTGGGGCTATAAAAGTTCCATATGTTGGCTTTTCTTTAATCCTCCCACCCATTTTCTGTAAGGTACTCCTTCTTCCAGATGCACCTGGTGTCCACTAGCCCAGAGCACTTCTGATTCACTCGCCAGGATAAACCACCAGCTACATGCCAGGGAGTAGAAAGAGATGTCATCTGATGTGGTTGGTTGGGGTGATCTAGTAGTATTTTTGCTTTTACAGATTTTCAACCAGTCCTCCTCTTTTTGGTTTAACTTCACCCTGTTCAGAAGTTCTGGAATCCAGAACCTTTCTGGGGCCCTGGCATACAAATCTCTTTGCTCCCGTTTCTGTCAGCTAATGAATCAGGATTCCTGGACCTGCTAACACCAATTGTCCAGTGCTTTCCAGCTTTCAGTATTGTCATCCCTTCTCTCCTTTTTGTCCTTGAACATTTATGCCATGCATGGTGCTACAAGTTCAGTCACTGTCACTTTATTGGCATCGTAGAAGAGAACATGGGTAAATGTGTGTTCAATCTATCATCTTCAACCAAAAGCTGCCCATTTGCAAATAATTTAAATGATTAAAAATGTTTTGTTTGGTTCGGAGCATAATGGGCCACTTGGTAAGATCCACCTCCCATTCCTGTTTTGATATAACGGATCTTCAGATATTAGAGAATACCTTCATTTCCCCTCTACACTATTATTCCTTTCTTTTTTAGGATAGAAACAAGCCTCGATCCAGTTTTCATTATATCCAGTAAACACAAAAACGGTTGGGGGAGATGAGTGACTCACGAGGACTAATACTAAGATAGCTCAGTTGATCAGTGGTTCCTGATGTGTTTCTGGATTAGCAGCACCTGGAACCTTTCTGAAATGCACTCTCAAGCCCTACCATAGACCTACTGGGTCACAAACTCTGGAATTGGCACCCAGCCATCTGTGTTTTAACAAGGAGATTCTGATACACACTCAACTTTGAGAACAATGGGCCTCAGACCAACAAGGCACAGAGAAATAAAGAATAAGTCTGGCCTTCTTACCAGGCTGGCCCCCACTGGCTGCCAGCTCCTTACCCAGCCTGGCTTCGGATGCTAGCCCGCAGGCTCCACCCTCAGCCTGGACCCGGGAGGCCATGGATTGGTGGTGGTAGACTGCTGGTATGGGACAGAGTAGAACCAGACAGTTGTATTGTAATATGCTTTTGTATAGTAGTTAAGAATCAAAGTCACATGTCTGATGCAAGGTTCTATTTTTTGAATATTGAATGTGAAGATATTCATGTATCAATAAGTGGCTGATATAAGATATTCCTGTTAATGTTTATAGGAAAAAGAACAGACTGCGTAGAAGGCAACTTACTGAATCTGTTTCCAGAAGTATAAAAGTATACAAATTTTAAAAATGTACTTGACGTAAATTATTTAAAATGCACACATTCGTTTTTAATTTTTCTTTTGTTTTGTTTTGTTTGAAAGATGTAGTCCAGTGTAATGATGGGAAACATAGACTCTGGAGCCCAGATCCCAATCCTGGCAAACTTACCAGCAAGGTGACCTGTACCACATTGCTTTAACCTCTCTGTAGTTCAGTTTTTTCCTAGAGAAAAATTAAACCTATCACAGTTGGTTATTATGATAATTAAATAAGTAGTGTGTTTAAGGTATTTAAAACACTTCCTACCACATAGTGTTTAGAAGTATTGATGGGGCGGTGGTTATTATGTCAAGGTTAGCTAAAATTTAGAAATCTGTCTTCTATAAAAACACAAGTATCATTGCTTTTTCTTTTTTTAGTAATGAAATATGAGTATGACTTTTCCTTCTTAATATATCTAGCTGAAAACTTCAATGACAAACAAATGGTGACTATCAGCAGCTTTCTCCCTGTTTATCTTTATTTTTATTCTTCTTGTGTGTTTTGCTCATACTGTATTTTTTTGCAAGGAATATTAACAGTAGCACATTCTTCTCAAACAGAACAAACAAAAACAGCATTCCACAATGTTATAATCACTCTATTTACACTAATAAAAGAGAAACATACAAATTGGTGTAACTCTGCTACACCCCAAGCCACGCACACCAGCCAATCAGAGCAACTACATGCAAATTAACCCAACCAAGATGGCAGCCGGAAGCCAGAGCTGGAACAAGCAGAAGGCTTGGTTGCCCCGGTGATGGAGGAAGTCAAGCTTCCCACCTGCCCTGTCTGGCGTGGCCTCTGCTAAAGGCAACAAAGTTGCAATTATAGAAGATAAATAAATCCCAGATACCTGCTTCCAGCCAGCCTGCTGGGAGCTTAGGTCACTAGGGGCCGTGGCCAGCCTGCAAACAGCCATCAGCCCTTCACCCAAGATGGCCACACCCTCATGGGGTGAGGGTTCCCACTGGGGGGCTTAGCCAGCCTGAAAACAGCTGGGAAGCCTGGGTGATGAGCTGAGGGCCATTTTCAGCTTTCAGGCTGCCCACAGCTCCCACTGACCCAATGTCCCAGCAAGGCTGGCTGGAAGCAGGATTCTGGGGTTTATTTATCTTCTATAATTAAAACTGTTGCTTTAAGCCAGGCCTAGGCAGGTAACGAAGCCTCCTGTTGGCTTCAGCTCCGTGGCTTCTATAATTGAAAGAATGTTGCCATGAGCAGAGAGAGGCCTAGCCGGCCTAGGCAGACAATTTACTCCTGGTGCAATGGAAGCCTCCTGTTTACTGTAGCTCTGTGACTGCCAGCCTCCACCTTGGCTGGGTTAATTTGCATACAGCCGCTCTGATTGCCTGGTGGGCATGGCTTAGGTGTCCCAAAGAAATAGTCAATTTCAATATTACTTTTTTATTAGATTAGATATGCCAGGGTCCAGGATTTACATAATAATTGGAGAAAAACTTTCTCAGCTATTAATACATGTGTGTCTCTTAAGTTTATTAATGACATTACTTGTGTGCCTATTTAGATCTCACTTGCTTGTGTTTATTCATGTACTTCTTAGCAAAATAAAATGTGTACTTGAATTCTGCAAATGTATGTGAATTGCATTAGTTCCGCATTTTTAACAAGGTTTTATATTTAAAAAAAAAACACCTGGTTTTCAATAAAGAGCAAACCTGGATGCTGTGTTGTAGCCCTACTGTGTTACCTGTGAAGGAGAGATTATAAACTGGAGACCCACTCAGTGTCACTCAACCACATCAGATGATTAATGTGGTTAATCGTCCTGCTAGAGAAAGAAAGCTTACTTCAAGTGGGGCTGTATTGAAAATGACTTCTTTCTACTTATGTGTTAGTCTCATAGCTGTACTTCCTCTCTCTACAGTCGGAACATGAGTATCTATGCTGACAGAGCAGACCCAGATCTACAGCATCCTCTCCGTTGGGTATCCTTGATGCTACTCATCATTACAGGCTTGAAACAGCTTTGTACCAAGCATATGGCTGATAGCCTTCTGAAGAGCTCTGTTCTCAGGAGCTAATGTTTTATTTTTACCTCGAGGTAATTTACAACAAATATGGTGAATCTCTCACCTGTGGTTTGATTTCATTCCAGCCTTAGACAATGCAGAAGGATACACCCCGAAGGAAAATGTCGGCATTGATGCTTGAGTTACTATGATTCAGAAACTTTTCTAAGAAGTTTCAGAGGAGAATTGAAAAGTCATAACCTATTTTTTTACAGAGGATCACTTCTCACCTCTGATCCAACTTGCTCAGAGTGCCACTAAGACCCAAAATGTTAAAATGAAAATAATGGTTTCAATGTGAGGGCCTACTGTGTGCCCAGCAATGCACAAATCTTTTGCATGTGTTTTGACAGTTCACTGAAAGTTTACAACAAGCATGCCTCATTTATTTGGCCCGTGTTAGCCTCTGAGTTTGATTTACAGCATTCCTGAGTTTTATCCTCCCCGTAGATATGAACAAGCTGGAACTCAGGAAGGAGGACCAGTATGACCAAAGCCACACAGCTAGTAAGTCAAGATGAAATCCGCATCTGTCTGCCTGCATCATTCAGGATCTTGATTATCTGCCACCCTGGCTCCCAGAGCACACAGAGCTGTGCTTCAGGTAAACTAGTTCCCAGTTCAGACAGGACTGGGTCATTCCGAAAGCTATTTAGGGTTTTCTTCTGCCCAGAACACAATCTTAACCTCCTTCACACCTACAGTCTTATCTGCTAGCAAGTCACTGCATTTCCTTTGAGACCCAGTATAGCATCACCCCCTCTATGAAGCCTTTCCTGCCCCTCAAATGTGCAAACTCTAACGCTTACATCCAGTGAAGCTTGCCCTTGCTGTGTCCTTAAAATATCTGCCAATTTTGTCTCTACTCCCCTTAGTACTTCCTTCCTTCTCTCTCTCTCTCTCTCTTTCTCTCTCTCTCCTTTAAATGCCTATAATATAGACCTGAACTCATGCATATAATATTTTCATCTGTTATATGATTCAGATATAAATAATGTTCTTCAATTTTCATTTCAGAATCCAGCGGACGGAACATGTTTGTAATGTCTAAAAATAGCAACCAAAACACAAACACCCACAACTCTCTCCCTTGAGTTAACAGCATACAGTAAATTGATTTTTTTTTATTTTTTATTTTTTGGTGAGTCAGTGACTAGCAATAGGAAAAAAAAAATTTATCCAGTCCTGTTCAATAGGGGGAATGAACATGACATCAGCATCTACTAAATACCAGCAATACATTAATCATATAAGCACAACAATCACATATGCAACACCTAGTAATCATTAACAATGTATTAGTCACCACGTATATATAGACGTGTATATACTCTGTCTTCCCATCTGCACTTTAGGGAGACAAGTGAGGCTCAGAGAAGTTCGGTGACTGTTCCACTATCACCCAGTAAAGAAAGAGGAATGGGTGGGATACGAACCCAAGACCCACCCTTTCTCACTAGATTAAATATTCTCACCCATGAAATTAGAGAGGCTGTATTGGAAGGGAAAAGGAAGAGAGAATGCCCCTCATGAAAAACACCGACCTCAGATTAAGGAACCCTTTTTTCAAGAATAGCAAGGTTACCCGGCCAGCGTTTTGCAATCACAGGCACGGAGCTTGCATGCTGACACTTCCTATGATTCAGCTCTGCCGTCTTACTCGGCTCTTGATGAAATTAAACCACATTTTAGAAAAGGAAACAATATCACACCGATCACTTCTGTTTAAAATCTGATACTTTAAAACGAAGATGAAAACAAATGGGATGGCATAGATTTCTATCTCACCCTCTAGTCACAGAAATGATGAGTGTGAAAGACTGAATTCCAAATTCCAGAAACCAAACTCTTCTTTGCTGGTTCTGGAGGTTTCACAACCCACATAGCCCACGCCCCCACGCTTAGGACGTCTGCTTCCTCCTCCTTCCTCAGCGCATGCCATGAGCCCTCAGCGCACGACAGGGAAGGGGTCCGTGGGGGCAGGTGCCCAGGAGCCGTTCCCTGCATGGGGCGCTTCTGAAAAATCTCTAATTTCCACCTCCCCACGACCCCCTCAGGCTGCTCTGGGCTGAGCAAGTGTGAGAGAGTAACCAGGCAGGATGTCAGCTCTGATTCTGAGAGTTGCTACGTGGCCATCGTTTGCTCTGGCTTGAACCGTAGCAGCAGGCAGGATGGAAAGTGTAAGTAAAGAAAGTACAGCTGATGCTCTGGGGGAATTCGTCAGAGTGAAAGCAGGCGGGCTCTGCGGCAGACCTCAGCTCTGGCCGAAGCCACGTTGGCTTGCTGAGGCTGCCAGACCTACCCGGGTTTCCAGGTCCTGCCTCCTGTCTAGGCTTCTACAAGTCTTGTGGCACCAGCATCCTTCTCTCAGACCTCATCAGCCTCTTGCTGCCCTGCTCCCCTTCATTCCTAAGTCCCCGTCCCATGAATGGGAGCTTTCCTAAGGCTAGTCCTATCCCTCTGCTCTTCCAGGCTGCATCTGGAGGGAGTTGGAGAGTTAGTCCACTGTTGTGGTGGAACCTGAGAATAGATTTAGACAGATCTGACTTCCAATCCTGGCGTGAGGTCTATTGTCATCTGTGTGACTTACGCAATAAGAATCTTTCTTCGTGTCATTCTCTCCTTTGACTTCTCTGGCGGAATAACTTCCTAACCTATGTTTTCATTCCTTACCTCTAAAATAGTCAGCTGCCTGCTACATGTTTCACTTGGATGCTCCTTTGTTGCCTCAAATATGACAAACAAAAATGATTATCTACTCCTTTCCTTCCCCCCACAAATCCTTTTTATGGTCCTTTCTTTCTGCTAATGGAACCACCAGTTATTAAGATTCATTTTTTAAAATATATTTTAAATATATATCTATATAAAATTTAAAATATATTTTAAATATATATATATAAAATATATTTTAAGTATATATATTTTTTATTGATTTTTTACAGAGAGGAAGGGAGAGGGATAGAGAGTTAGAAACATCAATGAAAGAGAAACATTGATCAGCTGCCTCCTGCACACCCCCTACTGGGGATGTGCCCGCAACCAAGGTACATGCCCTTGACCGGAATCGAACCTGGGACCCTTCAGTCCACAGGTTGACGCTCTATCCATTGAGCCAAACCAGTCAGGGCAAGATTCATTTTTTAAAATATATTTTTATTGATTTCAGAGAGGAAGGGAGAGAGAGATAGACACATCAATGATGAGAGAGGATCATCGATCGACTGCCTCCTGCACACCTCCACCAGGGACTGAGTCCACAACCCAGGTGGTTGCCCTAACCGGAAATGGAACAGTGACCTCCTTATTCATAGATTGACGCTCAACCACTGAGCCACGCCGGGCGGGCTAAGATTCACTTTTTAAAAAAATATATTTTATTGATTTTTTACAGAGAGGAAGGAAGAGGGATAGAGAGCTAGAAATATCGATGAGAGAAACATTGATCAGTTGCCTCCTGCACACCTCCTACTGGAGATGTGCCCACAACCAAGGTACATGCCCTTGACCGGAATCAAACCCACAACCCTTCAGTCCACAGGCTGACACTCTATCTACCGAGCCAAACTGGTTAGGGCCTGAAATTCACTTTTAACTCCCCATACTGAATCCCTGAATCAGAATATAAATGCTCTGATTCTTCCTCCACAGCCCTCTGCAGTCCAGCTCCTTCTTTCTCACGGGTTCCTGTTAGTTCATGACATTGTATTCCCCTTCATGTGTACTCCTAACAAACTAGCCTTTATATCATCACAGCCAGAAAAATTCTTCCTCACCCACCACCTTCCACCATCACAGAAAACCCACCACAGCCTTTCAGCTCCTTGGCGAGGTGCTCAGCTTCTCCCAGCATCATCTCCCTGTGCTCCCCAATGAGGCCTCTGCTCCCGTCAAGCCATTCCACTCAACACAACTCATCCCGTTCACTAAACATCTGTAGAAGGCCCACTTAAACCAGGCCTTAGGGATCCAGTAGGTGAATAAACAGACACAGGCTTTATGGACAAGTAAGTGCATATATAATGCAAATTGTGAACTCCTGGGGAAACATGGCAAACTGAGCACAGCATTTATAGTATTTCCTTTTCCCCGTGAAACGACCAAAGAAATGTCTAAGATATAGTGGGCAACAACAAATGACATAATCAAATTTTGGTAGACGGGGTCTAGATAGATGAGCCATGATCATCTTAGCAGAGTGCAGAAAACGGCAACTTAAAGCGTGTGGGGGTGAATGCTGAGCATACCACCCACCCTGCAGAAGGTCTGCAAGGTGAGGCGGGGACACCTGCATTTCCGCAGAAGTAAGGGGCAGGGCGGGAGGCTGCGCACCTGGACACAGGAAGAGTTAAACCCTTAGATGGCCCCTTTTGCCCCCAGGAGCCTGACAGTCACCTTACAAACAAAGGGCAGGAGAGCTGGTGTCTGGAGAAATTGTTGACAAAGTTCCAGACTCATGTACATCAGGCACAGAGCCTGAGCTAAATAGGATTATGCTGAGACACAGGGGGAGGGGAAGAGAAAAAAGATCACATACAAACCACTGGGGTCAGATTGCAATGGGACTTCTGCTGGGCATGCTAGAAGTTGGGAAAAATCTGAGAAGGCCTTCACACTTCTAAGGAAAGTTTGAATATAGAATTCATTACATAGCTACACTTTCAGCAAAAATAAGAAAAACATAGAGACATTTTCAGACAAAGGACGATTCAGAAAGTTTACCTCCATACACACCCTCTTTTTCAGGAAGTAACTGGAGAATGTCCTCCAGCTAAGCAAAGAAAGAGGAAGATGAAGAGACTCAAGAAACAAGGGGTCCAAAATAGGAAAGCAGGGTGGGGAAATTCCAGGATGCAGGCAGGGCGGGGCAGTACAACAGCAGGAGAGGGGGGAGGTTTAAGGCAAGGGCTGCAAGAAAAGAAAAAGAAAGAAAAAAGAATGACACAAAGTAATATCTGATACGTTGTCATTTAGAAGAGGGATTGGCAAACTCCAGCCCATGTTCCAATCCTGCCAGCTACTTAGTTTTGCAAATAAAGTTTTATTGAAACAGCCACATTCATTTACATATTGTCTGCAGCTCAGTTACACATTGCCCTGGTCTGTGTTCCCTCTACAATAGCTAAGCAGTTGCAACAGAGATTGTCTAGACTGAGAAGTGTAAGATTTTTACCATGTGAGTTTTTTGCACAGTTTATCAACCCCTGATTTAAAAAAGAAAAAAAAAATTACTGATCTGATAGAATGGGTGAAAAAAGATAATAAATGGGGAAAATAACCAACTGGGGATAAAGAGGCAATTGTTAATTCAGAAAAGAAATGATCATAAGACATTATTTGGACTCTGCAGTGAACAATATTTGCGTGATCATAAAAATAGAAACACTGATTCTAATTTCCCCCCAAAGTATGATATAAATATTGAGGAGAAGAGAAATGAGATGTATAAAAGCTCTAAATGTTCATCTACTATAGCAGAAAGTCAGTGGAAGCCTGATAATGATAAATCAATAGATAATATAAGCATATTTGCTAGAAATATAGAGGCATGTGCCATAAGAAATACTTGAGAGAGATAAAAAGTGACTTATCTGGTGAGCAGAACCAAATGAGGTAGGGATTAGTACAAAGAGCACTCTTTTCATTATAAACCTTTCAATGCTTTTTAAAAAATATATGTGTATACATAATGTTTGATAAAGTGGCAATTAATTTTCAAAAATATACCATCTCAAAACCTACAAAGGTCAGTAGGTGTGATGAAGCCCCAAAACAAGACACCATGAAAAAGAACAGTGGAGGTGGATAGACTATAAATTCACATCATCACCAGAGAAGTGGGTTCTGTGGAGATGGCATTTGAACTGCGAACCTGAAAGCCAGCCAGCCAGTGTGGAGGAAGGAACCTCCCAGACAGGACTAGCTGGTGTGGAGGCCCAGGGTGAGATAAAGCATGATGACTTGAAGGATTTGAATTGGATTGGCTGAATGAGAAAGTGTGGATATAGAAGTTCAGGACCAAACTAGCCAAGACAGCAGAAAGAGACCATATGTAATCTTGAAGCATCCCAAATGCACTGCTGAACACTGGCTGATGATACCAACAGAATGACATGAATGTGTTCTAAGACTGTGACCAACATTTGGAGCATGGTTCTTTGTGATTTTTGCATAAAAACATTGAAATCCACAACCTACCAAAAAAGGTATTGTACAGTTAAGAGAGTTAAGCCAGACTATATCTGTCTCCTTCAAGATGATATGTCAAACTCATCTCTAAGCAGCAAGAGGACCTCCCAATGTTTTTGCCAGCTTTAAATGTGACTGCCTTATTATCCTATCTAATAAAAGAGTAATATGCAAATTGACCATCACAAGATAGCTGCTCCCATATGGTCAAAGATGGCCACCACAAGATGGCCAGCAAGGGAGGGCAGTTGGGAGGGACCCAGGTCTTCAGGGCAGAGCAGTTGGAGGGGGGGGACCCAGGCCTACAGGGGAGGGCAGTTGGGGGGACCCAGGCTTGCAGGGGAAGACAGCTGGCGGGGACCCAGACCTGCAGGGGAGGACAGTTGGGGGGGACCAGGCCAGTAGAGGAAGGCAGTTGGGGGGGACCCAGGCCTGCAGGGGAGGGCAGTTGGGGGGGACCCGGGCATGTAGGAGAGAACAGTTGGGGGAGACCCAGGCCAGCAGGGGAAGACAATTAGGGGGATCCAGGCCTGCAGGGGAGGACAGTTGGGGGGACCATCCTGGCAGGGGGGAAGTTAGGGGCCATCAGGTCAGCACAGGAGCAGTTAGGCATTGATCAGGCTGTCAGGGGAGTGGTTATGGGCAATCGGCAGTTGAGAGGTTGGGAGCCAGCAGTCCTGGTTTGTGAAAGGGATGTCCGACTGCCCGTTTAGGCCCAATCCCACCGGTGGGATCGGGCTTAAACGGGCAGTCGGACATCCCTCAAAGGGTCCCAGGCTATAAAGGGTGCAAGTTGGGCTGAGGGACACCACCCCCATCCCCCACTCCCACTCTGTGCATGAATTTTGTGCACCTGGCCTGTAGTGTTGTAATAACTGTGTATGGTGTCCAGGGGGTACTAGATTTATCCAAGGGATTATATAAATATCTAACTACTATGTTGTATTCCTGAAAGTAATATAATAATGAATGTCAACTGTAACTGGGGAGAAAGGAAACTGCCTTTTTCAAGTAAATGCTGGCTCCGACCCTGACTACGCGATCTCCTTAGCCCTACACCCTGGAATTTTGGATGCAGAATTCCTCTGATCTCTTCGCCTCTTCTTAACCAAATCCAAAGTCTTGATCTTCTCCATCACTTGACTGACTTGCTAAGTGCCCTGTTCTTCATTCCCTCATCATTCTGTTCCAGATGTTCTAAATCAGACTTGGATCTCTTATTATTGTTGTTCTGTCTTTCTTTACCTATATATTTTTATTGATTTCAGAGAGGAAGCAAGAGCAAGAAACATCAATGATGAGCGAGAATCATTGATTGGCTGCCTCTTGCTTGCCCCCTACTGGGGATCTAGCCTACAACCCAGGCATGTGCCCTGACCAGAAATGTACCCTTGACCTCCTAGTGCATAGGTCAATTCTCAGCCACTGAGACACACCGGCCAGGCCAGACTTGGATCTTTCAAGGAAGGACCCAAGAGATGCCCTCTCCCTGTCTCCAGGAGGAGTGAGCCCTGGGGAGGGATTTTTCCCAACTTCAGAGAGCAAGTTGATGGCAGGAGCAGGGTCACAATGCAGGTGGCATCACACTTGGTTTGTGAGGTCCTCCTTTTTAGACTCTTCAGACAAAAAAATCTATACACACCTGTGAACAGGAGCTGAGATTGTGAATTTCCTCTTTCCTTCTGTATTCATAGAGGATTTTTCCTCTTTTAAAGAAATAGCAACTGATATCTAAAAGAATGTGTTTCATTTTACAGTGCATGCTCTTGGGTTAAAATAACACCCAGATGTAATTATTTTTGTGAAATAGCACTTATGTCTCTGCATGTTGACTCTTGCTTCCTTTCAAGCAGCAGGAAGTCTTATGTATTTATTGTTGCTGCTGTCCTTTTCTTATAAAAATGACTAAAGAATAATTTACAAATTATTTTTATTGCATTGGGACGAGGCAGCACTGCGTTAATAATGTGCCCTAAACACTAATGGAATCTGTGGTTCTCGGTCAATTTGATCCTTCAGGTCCTGGGTTTGCCAGGCTCCTCCAGCCCCAGGGCTTTCTTGGCTGCTATTCTTCTGCCCAGAAGCGCTTGAACCCCTCTGCACCCAGTCTGCCCTGTATGTTCCACAGCTAAATGCCGGCTTTCGGGAGAATCCATAGATGAAAGGCGTTTCTTGGACACCCCTGGCCAGTCTCCTCAAGGATGCTGTCCACACGGAACTGGTGGCTTGATGCCAGCTACGCAGGGCACCCAGAAAACATGCCCAGGAGACCCCCTCTTCCTAGACTGCCTGCACCTGTTTGGGTTTTGTGTCCTTCCTCGACTCCCCTTTCTCATCTAGAAATCCTATTTGGGACTTTCCTTAATCAAAATGATTGATCCCTTTTTTCTACAAATAAAGACCATGCTGATAATTCACCAAATTCCTCTGCACAGTTCTAAAAGTGACGGGTCCACTCCACTAATAATCTATAATTTACCCAAGTTTATACCCGTTAAGAATAGATATGTATAGCTTCATCCTCCCTAGCCCCTCCCCCCCCCAAAAAAATTCTGAAACTTCCCCAAGTTCACATAGGTTACAGAATTGATCGTTACACACTCTCCCCCCTAAATTAACAAGCTAAGAATTAGCAGGCTACAGTTCACTCTTGTCCTTAGAACTTTCAATTTTTTGAGGACTCCTGGCTTTGTTCCATATCAAAAACTAGCATTGAAAGGGAGCAGGTAAATAACAGCATATTTTAGACCACAGCCATTATTTCAAAGATAAAACAGCTTCTGTTAAATTAATGTAAAACAGCTCCTATTAAATTAATTGAACTACAAGAAAGAAACAGAGTGGCCACAATGGCTTCCACAGTGGTTTCTGATCACTTCTTCAGACTTTCCCACTTGGATCCAGCCCTGTCCTACTAGATTATATTTCTAAACACACCTCTAAACTTACCATTTTTCTCAAAAATGTCCCACATCCCACCACAGCCCACAGCCTAAAGTCCCAACTCCTTACCCAACTATTTGCAACCTTCTGTGATCTGGCTGCGTCCCACTCTACCAAACTCTCTCTCTCTCTCTCTCTCTCTCTCTCTCTCTCTCTCTCTCTCTCTATCTCTCCCTCCCTTCCCCCTCCCTCCCTCCCCTTCTCTCCTACCTTCAAATGACAGGGGGCACACTGTAAGACTCTCTTGATGAAAGCAATGCACTTACATTCAGACACAAGTTTCTTTTCTCATTGGTGCCCAGACTAGCTATTTTGAACAGCACTGCCTAAAACAGTTCTCTTTCCCTGGAATGCCTTTCTATCAAAGATCAATCTATCCTTTAAAGCCCCCCTCAAATGCTACCATCTCTAGGAAGTCTTCCTATTCATTTTCACTGAAAACAATCTGTAGTCCGTACTCCCTCTCATACTACTTCCATCATGTCTTGTATTAGCATTCTCTATACTCATACTAACGCTTCCAGTAGACTACTTGATCAAAGGGCATTCCTTATATGCCTCTCTCTCCCCCATACTCTATTCAGGTCTGGGCATACAAGAAGTGTCAGTTAATAACAAGCAAATAAATAAATACATAAAATTTGATCACGACACTCTCCTATCTAAGCTCTTTCAATAGCTTCCATTCATTCAGATTAAACCCAACTGTTCACTTCTCCAGTGTCATCTAGAGAATGGGCACCACCTCCCCTTTGTCCTACATATATGTCTCTCCTCTATATACCCTCTGAGCATATAGAATTCTTTCTTGGGGCCTTCACACATACTCTTCTCTTTCTGAAACTCACTTCCTCCCATTAATTTCCTGACCACAATTTCTGACATTTAAGGTTTCACCTTAAAAGCCACATCCTCAAAAATATACCCTCTTGGACATATATCATCAGTAAGGGCCCTGGCAGGAAACAGGTAGCACATACCAAGTGGGGTAAATATTAATAAAGGGCTATGGACCGAGGTGTGGACAGAGTTTAGAAATACCAACAAGAAACCAGGAGCCCCAGTCGGTTTGTCTCAGTGGATAGAGCATCAGCCTGTGGACCAAAGGGTCCTGGGTTCAATTCTAGTCAAAGGCATGTACCTTGGTTGCAAGGTCCTCCCTGGCCTGGGCCCTGATGGGGGCACGTGCAAGAGGCAACCAATCGATGTGTCTCTTTCACATCTATGTTTCCCTCTGTCTTTCACTTTCTCTTCTACTCTCAATGGAAAAATATCCTCAGGTGAGGATTAACAAAAAAAGAACAAAAAAATCACAAATGCAATGCCACAGGCCTAGCAACAGCAAGCAGACATTACCTTGCTCAGGCCTGAAGCAGGAGGGGAAGGAAAGTGTACAAGAAACTGGAGAGAGTAGGTGTGGAAGAAGGCTACCTTAAAGTACTGGTGACCTTCAGTAGAAGGTCACAGTTAAGTAGGGAAGTTTTCTTCTAGTAGAGAAGGGACTAGGGAAGTAATACCCCAGCCCCATTCTCTCACTGTCCCACTCAATGACTAATCCCCAGCTGAGAGTGGAGGGGGTCTTTAAGGCAGTCCGTGCAGGCCAGCCTCCTAGGAAGGGGGGAGGTGGTCAGCAGCTACCCAGCACATCACCCATTCTCAAGTAAACCCTCCTGTTCTTCTGCCTCATAGTAGCTCATGCTTTTTCATCTAAGGATTCAATCAGATTTTCACTTCTGTCCCTTTTTTTGCTGAATGTCTATAAACACCACATCGTTCCCAGAATCTAGTATACAGAAGGTGCTGAATAAATCCTGCTAACGAATGGGAGAACACAGGCATCAGTCAGAGACACAGCCACGTGTATAATTATACACATACATAGCTCGGTTTCAAAGGGAGAAACCTCCTCTACAGAATTAAGGAATGCCTGGACACTTCACATCACAGTCAGTTCAAAGAAAACAAAATGCTGCCTAGCGTAGAAAATTGCACTCTAACTTCAAAAAGAGCTGGTCATTTTCTAATAAGAGAAGAAAGGGTCCTTCCTATTATCTGCTATGAAAACACTGTGAGCCAGACTAGAGAATCTATCACTGTGCTGTCCAGAATTGTTATCTTCCCCAGTCCACAATGCCGATTTAAATAAGGTCAAGTGGAAGTATTCCCCTTGAACTCTGTTCTCCACAGACCTTGGAAGCTCCCAAACTCAGCTTCACAGCTTCAAAAGAAGGAAAGACATAGCAAATCCCCAATTCCCTCCTCCTGGTCTTGAGGTTTTATGCATCTTCCAAAAGATTAGATTTCTCTGAGCTCTTGTGGTAACAACCTCATGAAGAATCCAGACAGAGAGCTTTTCAATCGAATTCTCCAGAAGATCACAAGCCTATGTGTTTTATAGGCAGCAAAATTTGACAACCAACCACAAACTTCTATATTTGCAACTCTCAGTCCCTCAACACATTCACACTTTGACAGGAAGGAGGAAGGTTTTTTTCCTTAGCATTACTACAAGAAATCATTTCAAATATTTCATCATTCTCTTAGTTCTTCAAATGCATCGAGTGCCATGTTCTCTTCAATAACAGGACCATATCACTGATATTCATCCCCTTTCCCCCCAACTAGTTGTATAAAGATAGGATAATATTAATACCTACACCACAGAGTTACTGTGAAGAATAACGGAAATAGTAAGGTAATTAAAATAGTACAGGGAAGGTGCATGAAAGAGCACCCAGCACACAGTGAGAATTCAGTACGTGCTGTCATCACCATCATTAATGGCTACTTTACTTCCAAATTATCCTTCCGACCTCCTATCCTATAGAACTTGCTCCAGGAAGATTTAATGTCCCCCAAATCACAATGGGGGCATTCATGTAATTGAGTGCCTTCCCTTCATGGCACTAATTATAATCCAAAATTCTGTGTGATTCGAATCATCATAAAAGTAATGTAGATGTCCCTGACTATGAGAGGATTTGTGCAACTAGCAAGAATGTTATTGATCACCATTGTATCTCCAATTTCTGGGGAAATGTTTCACACTTAGTGCTCAAAATACATGCAAACGAGAAGATGAACACACAACCTCTCCCCCCTGGCTATGGCACAATAATCACCACCAATTTCCATAAATGTCCTTAATGCTCATTATGTCGAGAGCTCTGAAGGTAGATATTTTAGGAAGTTAATGCATCAAGAAGTCCCATGACTACACACTCCAGTTGCCAGAGTCACAAGTGGGCCAGAACCCAAGTATCCATATTTCTAATCAGATAGTATCCTGAGTATAGGCAGAAAATGGTAGGAGGTCTGTGTTATGGACTAAATGTTTGCATCCTTCCAAAATGTGTATGTTGTAACCCTAACATCCTACATGATGATATGTGTGGGAGGGAAGAATATTGAAGCACTGAGCTCAGTTTCCAGGTAGATATGGGACAGAATCAAGGACTATCATACATAGTGATCTTGTGTGCTCAGACCAAAAATCAAATTGCTGAGTGTGAGTAAAGGTTTAACAACATGCCTTCACCTCCTCTATGGGAAAACAACTATTGGTCCACCTTTAACACTGCTCATGGGAAAATGATCTCTGATTGATAAACTGTCTCTAGACTGAGCAGACTTGGAATGAACTATGGGTTGATAGGCATAGATTTAGGCTTCTCCCAGGGCAAGACCTGGAAGCTGTGAAACAGGTATTGGCTCCAATGGAGTTTAAGGCTTTTAAACCAGAGCGGCCCCTATACCCAAGAGCAGAGTCTCATTGCAAAGTCAACACCTGTGTTTCTCAGGGGAGGACAATCACCCTTGGACTGCCACGAAGACCCTCGCTGAAGAAACACACCTGGTACTGCCCTCTGGGCCTCAAGTGCTTCCTCTGTGTCATTCTTCTAGGTGTAGTGGCCCTCTGTGGTCATGTCAGCTTGATTATCAATCCTTGCTATTCAAAGTATGGCCTTTGGAGGGACAGCATTAATGGAACTTGCTAGAAATGTGGTCAGCTCCACCTGAGACCTACTGAGTTAGAATTAACATTTTAGCAAGTTCCCCAGGCAACTCCAATGCATAATGAAAGTTTCTGAGGCAGTGGTTATAGATGAACCCAGGACCAGAACTGGTAGTCATAGTATGGCCAGAACAATGGACACTAGCCCATTGCTGCCACTCTTAAGATGATCTGACTCATTCCCAAGACAGATCCACATTCATGGGTATTGTTTCTTGTTATTCCTAGCTTTTACTTGTACTTCTTTAATCACATCATTACCAATGCTCTCCAGAGGACTGGTTCGTGTTATTATAGCTAAATTAATCAATTAGCCCTGAATCCCATGCAGCGGACCAACAACTTCCACAGTGTTTTAAACGCATAACTGCTAGGCTTTATTTATTCTCCTCCAAAATGCTTATGAAGCTCCATCACATCAAAGGAAGAGAAAGAAGGAAGAAAGGCAAAGCCATGTGGCCTCAAAGCTGGCGTTCCCCTGACCCAGGAAGTCCAGTCTGGATCCTCCCAGGGGCATCCACCAGGAAACCAAAGCCAGGACTTCCCAGGAGGAGCACCTGTCAGGAGCACCTTGCCAAGCTGGGCCTGGGTTCCAGTCCTTGAAGGACAGGGGAATCATCTCT
>PVJC01032131.1:0-20132 GCA_004026665.1 Murina feae
GGTTAATTTTACTATTCCGCTTTTATTAGTTTAGATAATTTTCCTTTAGTTATTTGTGACATCACTCTCTAAATATATTGAATACTTGCCCATTCTATTTTTTCCCCTAGCAAAACAGCTATATTTTAGATAGATACCAATTTGTTAAAGTATAAGTAGAAAGCAATTCTGACTGAGGTAGCATGGCTTTGTGTGTTATTAAGTGAGAATCTTCATTACTCAATTAGATTTTAAGTATTTGTATTTTTCATGGAAAACAATAATCTTATGAACCTCAATTTGTGGATTTGTGAACTCTAGCAATAAGCAGTACCTTGAATATCAGGCTTATATATTTTTAATTTTAATTTTTTGAGGTATAATTCACACTCCTCTCAGAGTTCCTGTAATTACAGATGAAATATTCATCACATATTCTGAATATAAAAGGTGTTATAATGAAAATGTAACCTACAAAATAGCAATAGAGGAATCTGTGACAAGTTGTAGGTAAAAATATGAGCACAGTTAACAGGAACACCTAACTGGTAATATACTAGAACAAGTAGGGTAGCATGTAATCTCTTATTCTTTAAAGTTATTTGGGTGTCTCAAGTGGAAGTTGTAAGAGAAGTAAAAAGTAGTATAGTTATAAAGGAGGATGATAAAAACACACACCAGGGGGATAGCTAATAGAATACAATCCAGTTCCTGTAAAAGTTTAATAACTGATCTCCTGACTTTTCAATTTTGGGGGATGAAAAGCTACAGATATTCAATGGGGGAAGGGGAGAGCTTTGAAAGCTAGGCTACAATCTTTAAATTGTATTTCAGTAAAATACAGTATGTATTTGACAGTTTGTCGATAAACATATTTTTTCATGTTGGCATTTTAAATATAGTAAAATGCATAAAGAATGCAACCTTTATTTATTTTTTATTTTTAAAATATATTTTATTGATTTTTCACAGAGAGGAAGAGAGAGGGATAGAGAGCCAGAAACATTGATGAGAGAGAAACATCGATCAGCTGCTTCCTGCACACTTTCCACTGTGGATGTGCCCGCAACCAAGGTACATGCCCTTGACCGGAATCGAACCCGGGACCCTTGAGTCCACAGGCTGACGCTTCATCCACTGAGCCAAACCAGTCAGGGTGCAATCTTTATTTTTAACTTTTATAGCAAATATATAATTTCAGTGAGTCACCAATGATTATAAAGAATAAATGGTTATTTAAAATTAGAACAACTTTCCTTTCCTTTCCTTTCCCATTTTCTTTTCTGTCCAATGTCAACTACTTAAAAAATCCCTACCACCACAGAATACAGGCAGAAATGGATTAATCCCTAGTGACTACATTAATAATCTCCTTAACACTGGTGTCCCTAACACTATTGCCATTTGACTCCTTTTGCTAGTAATTCATCCTCTATGCCACTAATGGAGTGATATTCTATTCATAGATCAGGCACTATTCCACTTCTTCAACAGAACAAAGTCCAAACTCATTGGTTTTATGTACAGCCTGACCATCAGCTACTTTTCCACCTTGATCTTCAGTTCCTGGCCAGCTTCTGCTCTACCCACTCTGAAAAAAAATATCATGTTCTGTGAACAAACCCTATGTATTTGCTTACCTTTGTACCAGACTGCTATTCTGCAAACCTTTGTTCCTGAGGAATTGCTGATGGGGTGTAAATATTTTTAAAAAGTCTTCTAATGGCCCTGACTGGTTTGGCTCAGTGGATAGAGCATCGGCCTGTAGATTGAGAGGTCCCAGGTTCAGTTCTGGTCAAGGGTATATACCTTGGTTGCAGGCACATCCCCAGTAGGAGGTATGCAGGAGGCAGCTGATAGATGTTTTTCTCCCATCGATGTTTCTAACTCTCTGTCCCTCTCCCTTGCTCACTGTAAAAAGAAAATCAATAATACACACACACACACACACACACACATATAAAGTCTTCTAATAGTGCATTAGAAATAAACATAAGCACACACACACAAAAAACAGCCTTGCCAAATAAGCTGAACCCGAAGTTCAAGGACAGTGGGGAAAAAATAAGTCAGCTTAACCCCAACTGGCATTTACAAGATTAACAATGGGTTTGCAGTTCACTGGGAAGGAAACCAAGGGCTTTAAGATAATTAAGTGCTACCGTCAAAGAAGGATTACGCAGGTGCCAAATAAGGTTGTCTGGGACACCAAATCCCTCCTATTTACAAAGTCCTAAAAACATGAAGAACTTGGAAAGTGTGGAATCCTCGCAGTATTTGTGATATTCTAATTCTGACTAAAGGAAGACTCACATAGAAATCTAGATGGAGGAAAGAGAGCAAACATAAGAGATACATGTTCCTATATTTTTAAACCTTAGTACGTAAACCCAAGACTTTCTTGAGTGTTTAAGATATTTTGTATTCTCCCCCTGGCTCTTCCTAAGTTAGTACAGGCAATAAATCCTGTAGCTGCCCATCCACATGCCTTCTCTCTTCTGAAAAATAGACATTATAGATCAGAAACGAAAAAGCTTGCTCTTCTGGTCTGAGAAATGAGTGCTTTCTTGTTGGCCTGCCTTTACCAGTCCCAGGAGGCTGGACCCACCCAGCAGTGTAAAGGTAAGTGCAGCAGAATCAATGGCTACTACCTCATTCTTTAGGGTCCGCTTGAAAGCCACTGGCTCTCGGGTTTTTACAATTTGTCTTTGATTCCTGCAGACAAGTTTAATTGCTTCTTACATTTGTCTGCAGCACTTTGTACAATCCCATAACATAATATTTTGCATTACATACTTTTAAAAAATTGAATTCCTTAAGGCTGGGAGATAGAACTTCATCTTTTATTGTTCCAAAGCCTTGAATACATTTTGCATTAGAAAAAAATGTTTTTTAAATTAAATTGTTAAATTAGGCAATGCATCTATAAGTTTCTAAGTTGTGTTCAATCCTTTTTATCTTTCAACTTTATCACCATGGTTTCATGAAGAGGTTCTTTGCACCATAGCCTGTGACCAATGACCTTCTTTCTCTGAACTCCCAGTGAATTTATTCTCAGAGCTTTATAGTTTAGACCTTAATTATTCTCACCTAGTCATTCTCACTTCCTTAGTGGATAATTAGGTTCTTCAAGATAATAATCACATTTTACTCTAAGAAATGTCTACCACAGTACTGACATCTGAGAAATATTCAGTAAATATCTGTTGATTAGTGTACTTAGGACAGTATTTTACTTTCACCCAATATATTAATACCTAATATATAATCTAATCTAATAAAAGAGTAATATTGAAATTGACCATCTCTACGGAATGCCTAAGCCACATCCACCAGCCAATCAGAGCGGCTGTATGCAAATTAACCCAGTCAAGATTGAGGCCGGCAGTCATGGAGTTAGAGTAAACAGCAGGCTTCCGTTGCACTAGGAGTAAACTATCTGCCTAGGCTGGCTGGGCCTCTCTCTGCTCAAGGCAACATAGTTGCAATTATAGAAGCCACAGAGCTGAAGCAAACAGGAGGCTTCGTTACCTGCCTAGGCCTCGGCTTAAAGCAATAGTATTTCAATTATAGAAGAAAAATAAACCCCAGAAACCTGCTTCCAGCCAGGTTTGCTGGGACATTGGGTCAATGGGAGCTGTGGGCAGCCTGAAAACCTGAAAAGGGCCCTCAGTCCCACACCCAGGCTGCCCAGATACCCCAGTAGGTACTTGAACCCTGAAAGGACTTGATCTTCAGTTCCTGGAAGAGCAACACACATGCCTGGTCTGTTAATGTGCCCAAGAATCACCTGAGAAGGTCCTAAGCTTTTACTTGTAGCTGACTTTGAGGCTAGACATGCCCCAAAACACAGAGCCACTTTGCAAACTCTGAGAGGTCTTTTTGGTTTGTTCCAGGAATGTTAGGAAATCTCTATTCAAGCACTAGTTGACTATTAAGCTAGTGGAATGGATGTTTCAGTAGTCATGCACAATGACAAACAGAATTTACAAAAGTGGTTTAGAGAAGTCACTAAACAAACAAACCAAAATCACCACAATAAGTAGCAATAGTAAATCTGGAGGACAAGGGAGAATCTGAGTTCCAGACTTACCACAGTAAACATTAAAAATGTCTAGTTTTAAAGAAAAAAAAAGGCATGTAAATAAATAAAAGAAATATTGGTCATACACAGAAAAAAAAGCAACCAATAGAAGCTGTCTCTTAGAAAGCTCACACATTAGACTTATGAGACAAAATCTTTAAATCAGCTGTTTTAAAGTGTTCAAAGAACTAAAGGAAATTATTTCTAAAAAAAAAATAGAGAAAAGCATCAGGAATAATGTCTCACATATAAAGAATACCAGTAAAGAAATAGAAACTACAAAAAGGGAAACAAATAGAAACATTTGAGTTATAAAGTACAGTAATTAAAATGAAAACTATACTAGAGGGGTTCAGCAGCAGACTTAAATAAGCAGAATAAAGAGTTAGTTAGCTTGAATATAGGTCAATAGACATTATCCAGTATGAGAAACAGAAATAAAAAAAGGATGAAGAGAAATGAATAGAGCCTGAGGCAATTCTATTAGATATAGTAAGCCATTTAAATAAAAGTCTAGAAGGAAAAAGGAAAGGAAGCAGAAAGAATATTGAAAAAATAATTTTTGCTTAGAATCTTGAGTTTTATCATTGGTACAAATATCATCCATTGTTTTCCTTGAAATGACAACTCACTTTGAAAGTGTCTTTTTTTTCAGACGTGTCTGCCAGATACACCCCAGAATAACTGTAGTTGGTCTGTCAGTCATTCTTTCAACCAACAATGGTGTTCCACAAATAAAAACAGCTTTTTCAGCTCATAACTGAGTCACATAAGTGTTGTTCTTTGCTCTTCACTCTGCAGCAGAAATACTTCATGCTTAATTGCAATTTTATCATACAAAATATTAAAATGATGTGAGCTCAAAAGACAAGATATATGTATTTTTTTTAACATTCACATTCCTTTCCTTCTCAGCTAAGACTTCTCACTTCTATTTGAGCTTCCTTTTCTCCACATTTCTGGTTCTTCTTCACAAATTACCTAATGCAATCTCCCCCCTGGACAAACTGTCTAGATCATCCATATCATTTTCTACTCCCATTTTCATCTGACCTTTCGCACCCATCTCTCTTTTTAGCTTCTACTGTTATAGAATGTCATATTATGCATGAAACCAAGTTATTAAGTAATGTTTTTATTAATTACTTTTAACAATTAAACTAAAGGGAAAATTACATCATTTATGGTTATATATTTTTAAAACTAGGATGTTTAAAATTTTGAAAGTTCTCTACCCTTAGTGAAATATGTAAATAGAAAGAGTCCATTTCTATTAACATGAAATGTCTCATTTTTCCTTTTGCCAAAGTGAACTGATGTAATCCAGGATTTTGTTCTTTTCAAGAAAAGATGAGCAACTTTAAAAGAAACCTTAAAGGGGTGGAAGGAGCTCCTTGTATAACAAGTAGAGCTTGGGTAACTGATATTTCTACATGACAATTTTGGCTCAATAAAATAAAGAGGATTTTATAGTCCCAAATAACAATGTGAAATCCTTCAAACTCCTATGGACAAGCTCTAGTATTAGGGATTCTGCATGGTTTCTTTTCAGAACTAGACAAAATGAATTTTGACAACTCATTTAACAATTTTAATCCATCTTGATAGAATAGCCAACAGCTCTACCCAAACTATATATATAAATCTGAGCGTGTCTATGTTTCCTATTTAAAAACTGTATATTATTTTGATATTAATGATAAATCAGATTTGCAAAGTTTAGATTCCAGTTTTGGCTTTGGAACTTAGTTGTTATATGTCCTTAATTTTCAAGTTGTTATATGTCCTTAACTTTGCTTCCTTGCAAGGGGATATTAATAATGATCATGGCTTCTACACAGTGTTATTTTGAGGGGGGAAATCAGATAATGCATATAAAATGCACTGTAAGCTTCCCAGCACTCTATTGGTCAATGATTGATATTCAGATAGGACATCTTTGCTTATGAAATTCTATGTAACAAAAATACACCTCCTCCAGGTCTAACCAATTCTCCTTGGACAATAAAGTTTACATGCATCTGGCTTGAAATTTCAAATACTGATCTTACTAGAAATATTCTACTACCTTCCATATATGAAAGGGTTCCCCATTCGCCATCACTTTCCTCCTTCCCGAGGACTAAGGTAACTGGTGATAACAGTGCCCCCAGGCACCAGGATCACCCTGCAATTTGCCTAGTGATGATGTTAACAGTCAGGACAATGACAGTTAACCGGTGCTGTATGCTACTGAACACTTTCCCAGCATGATTTTATTTAATACTCAAAACCAACCTCTGTGGTTGCTATTATAATTATTCACTTTGACAGAGAGAAAACTAAAATTCAGGCAAGTTCATTCATTCATTTATTTATTTTAAAAAATGTATGTTGGGTGGCAAATATGTACCAGGCAGGCACAGAGCTAGATGGGAGAGAAAGAGCAGTAACTAAGACTTAAACAATCCCTGCACCCAAGGAATTTATGTTATGATGGAAGGAAAGACAGAAAACAAACAAGGAAATGAGTACCCCTCAGAAGGTAATAAGTACCCTGGAAAACACTGAAACAGAGTGGTTACGTTCAAACGTGATTAGGGAAGACCATTCTGAGGAAGGGTCCTGGAAGAGAAAGTTTGTATAACAGGAAGGGACAAGCCATGTGGTCCTAAGATGGGAATAAGCTTGAGGTGATGATAGGATGAAGAGGTGTGGATAAAATTAGGACATGTTCTTGAATTAGAATTGATGGATTTTCTGTTGGACTGGAGACGGTGGTGAGGGAAGGAGATAAGCAAAGGGTAATTACTTCGTTGGTCTGCTAATGTGCTATTTGGACATGCAGTAAGCAGTTTTGAGGAAACATAAAGAGTGATCTTTTTTTTAAACTTTTATTTTTATTATGGTAAAATATACATAACATAAAATTTATCATTTTCACCAATTTTAAGAAAGAGTGTAGTTTGGGAGCACTGTGGTGCAATCATCACCACCGTTCATCTCCTGATTTTTATTTTCATGTTTCCAAATTGAAAGTCTGTACCTATTAAAAAATAATCCTCATTTCCACCTCCCTTCCTCCCCCTTGCCTCTAGCAACTACCATTCTACTTTCCCTATACATCTAACTACACTAGGAACCTCATGTAAGTGGAATCAGACAGTATTTGTCCTTTTGTGACTGGCTTATTTCACTCGCCTCATGTCTCCAAAGTTCATTCGGTGGAGACCACAAATGCCTACAGGGTGGGTAGCATTTTCTTCCTTTTTCTTTCCTTCTTTGTTAAATGACTTTTTAGAGCAGTTTTAGATTCACAGCAAACTGGAGCAGAAAATACAAAGAATTCCGCTTATTTTTCTTCAGTTGTGCTGGGGAGATGGGGTTAGCTCTATCCAATTTGTTTCTTTCTACTACCAAAATGAAGCTTGCAACCTACATTTCCCAGACTCCTTGGCCAGCTGGCTTCCTGCTAGGTTCCTACAATGGGAGATACTGTGAGAAATTAGAATTTGGAGAAGGAAAACTGCAGTTTTCTTTCTGAGTTAGCACCTGTGGGAGTGGCCAAACAGAGGTGGGCAGCTCTAGGGAGCTGTGAGCCCCAGCAGAGTCAGTGGGCTTAAGCACCACTATCAGGGTTACAGTGCAGTTTCCGGGAAAGCAGCTCAGAGGACAAAGGAGATTTGTAACCTTTTCATACTTCTCTCTGTGCTCTTCATGCTCACTAACAACTTTGTAGTCAGCTCTCTGTATTACATTCCTCTCTACTGGAACTATCCCGACTGGTTTCTGTATTTCTTGCACACACTGACTTATACATCAATCTAATCTAATAAAAGAGAAACATGCAAATTGACTGTACTTCCACTACACCCACAAGCCACGCCCACTAGCCAATCAGGATCTGCTATGCAAATTAACCCAACTAAGATGGTGGCAGCCATGGAGCTGGAGTGAGCAGAAGGCTTGGATTTCCCCCGGCAATGGAGGCAACAAAGTTTCCTCAAGGCTACAAAGTTTCAATTATAGAAGATAAATAAATCCCCAATACCTGCTTCCAGCCCGCGACCATGGCCAGCCTGAAAACAGCCCTCAGCCTCTCACCCAGGCTGGCCAGGCACCCCAGCAGGACCCCCACCCTGATCCAGGACATTCTTCAGGGTGAACCAGCTGGCCCCTACCCATGCACCAGGCCTCTATCCTATATAATAAAAGGGTAATATGCAAATTGACCCTAACAGCAGAATCACTGGGAATGACTGGTCACTATGACACACACTGATCACCAGGGAGCAGATGCTCAATGCAGGAGCTGCCCCCTGGTTGTCAGTGCACTCCCACAGGGGGAGCTCTGCTCAGCCACAAGCCAGGCTGATGGCTGCCAGCACAGCGGTGATGGCGGGAGCCTCTCCTGCCTCCTCAGCAGAGCTAAGGATGTCCAACTGCAGCTTAGGCCTGCTCTTTGCTGACAAGTGGACATCCCCCAAGGGCTCCCAGGCTTCCAGAGGGATGTCTGACTGCCAGCTTAGGCCCAATCCCCCGGGGAGCGGGCCTAAGCCAGCAGGTGGACATCCCCCATCCCCTGAGGAGTCCCAGACTGCGAGAGGGCACAGGCAAGGTTGAGAGATCACCAGAGTGCACAAATTTTTGTGCACCAGGCCTCTAGTATAACAGAACACTATATTTTTAAAGATGACAAAATTTACATACTTCTCCCAACAAGAAGTAAAACTACCTCATTTTCTCATGTTTCCCTCCCCCCACCCCCCAGGCTTTGTATAGAAGAATACATTGTAGATGCTTATCTCTCTAGTAGTTTTTAAAGTTTCCATTCACTTTAGAGATCAGCGTATTAATTGGTTGACGGTAACTTTCCCAGGAATACAAGCAACTTTCTGAGAATTTTGACTATTATTCTATTTGAACACTTTCTTATGGTATTTGCTAAACAATATATGAACATACACTAAGCCTTAATCACTTCTGCAGAATCCATAGTGCAAGAAAGACAAAGAAAATTTTAAGTTCAAGTTCAGTTTGTAGAAATTGATGATCACCTCAATTTCTACAGCAAATAAAAGCAGTAGTAATTTAGGTGTTATCCAATATACAGACTTTTCCCTTACCAATGAGTAGTCGAGCACAACTGGTGTGGCTCAGTGGTTGAGCATTGACCTATGAACAAGGAGGGTACAGTTTGATTCCAGACCAGGCTTGATGCCCAGTGTGGGGCCTGTAGGAGGCAGCCCATCAGTGATTCTCTCCCATCATTGATGTTTCTATAGCTCCCTCTCCTTTCATCTCTGAAATCAATAAAGTCTACTTTAAAAAAAAATAGTAGTTAAGTTTTGCTTCTTTCCAGTTTTAAATTAGGATGTACCTGAATTTGATACCTGTTATATCTTTAGCTCAGTGACTTGAGATATTTACTTAATGTTCTCATTCTCAATTTCCTAACTATAATATGGAGATAATAATGCTTAACAATAGGATTGTTTACAGGATTATGTAAGATATATTTGTGCCATGTAACCAGTATAATTGATATATTTCCTTAGTTCTAGATTGCTATTGATTTTAAGATGCATAGCTGCTCTAAAAGGTTTTTAGGACTATGGGGTGGTGTGAGAAACTCCAATGCAGTAAATGTATACATAAAATACAAAAGAGGCCATTTAAATATCATTTAAATAAGGGAAAATTCAGTCTCAGGGGAAGGGCCAAGTACTAGTATGTATATTTCCTTTCTGGGGGCAACATTTGATTTAATGAATCTTGCTTATTTTGCCCCTCTCTTTACGAAGAATAAGCAATTACACAGATTGAAAAGCATTGGGTGCCGTTTGGACAGTAGGAAGAGGAGAGAAAGATAATAACATTTTGACTATTTTCTTTCTCTAGACCAGCTCTTCTCAGTATTGGCCACTATACACATGAAACCATTGGCTATGTGGAGATGGCTATTCTGATATGCTGTAAGTGTAAAATATACACCATATTTGGAATGGTTAGTAAAAAATAAATAAAACATGAACATAAAATGTTGGATTAATAATATTTAGCATTGGGTCATTGTTGAAATTATAATTTTCTAAATTATTAAAAAATGGTGGTAAAGTACACATAGCATAAAATTTACTATCATAACCATTTAAGTGCATAGTTCAATGGCATTAAGTACATTCACATTGTTGTGTAATCATCACCATCATTCACCCATGGAACTCTTTTTAACTTGCAAAACTGAAACTTTGTACCCATTCAACCTATGTCCCCTCCCACATCCCTGCGGAAATCAACATTCAACTTTTTATTGGTATAAATTTGACAACTCTAGGTTAAAATGATACTATTTGGGCTTGTTGAGTTAAATAAAATATATTTTAAAATTTACTTTTACTTTTTTGTTTCTTTTTAAAATGTAGCTATTGGAAAATGTAAAATTACATACATGGTTCACAATATATTTCGGTTGGACAGTGTTACCACACACAACTATATAAACTTAAATAAGTAAACATTAAATAAAATTAAAATTTCAGTTTCTCATTTGTACCAGCCAGATTGCATGTGCTCAATAGCCACATGTCCCTAGTGGCTACCATATTCAGCAGTGCGGATACAGAACATTTTTATCATTACAGTAAGTTCTGTTGGAAACAAAAAAAGTCTGAAACAACGTGATGATCGAATAAGTAGTTCTTATAGCCAACGAGGGAAAGTGACAATTAAGTTATGATGCAAAGATTAAAAAATATAGTGAAATTTGCACACTGTGTTATTTATTTTAAAAATACTTGGGGAAGAACACATGACTTCAGATGTTTTCCCATGAAATTGTAGACACTGCCACCAAACATACAGCACATTACTGTGTATTGTCGTAAGTCAGCTAAAACACGTGTAAACATATGTCATGTCAGTCATTTAGAAGAAGGGTATAATTACACTTTTAAATGTGGCAAAGCATTTGAAAATAGTGTGTAATTTTCTGGAGCAGAACCTTTGTGAATATATCTTTCCCGGAGTGTTTATACAGCTTGACATCTTCAGGTTTGTTTAATCAAGAGCCCACTGTGAACAAGCCAGCTGCAGACAAAAGAAGCAATTTTGTCCTTTCGGTGCCATTTCATTGAGAGAACCAGGAAGAGGTAGTGAGGTAGGCACAGAGTTGCAGCCAGACAGGAAATCAAGACAGGAGACAGGACTAACAGATTAGAGTAAGCAGCTAAAAACTTTGTAAGGTTTGTTTATATTAAGGAAACAATTTTTTTAATTTATTTTTTAACTTACGTATAGCTGGTATACAATATTATATTGGTTGTAATTGCTTTAGGTGTACAACATAGTGATTCAACATTTTTATACCTTACAATGTGATCAGGCCACTAATTTTAGTTATCATCTGTCACCATGGAAACCTATCACAATATTATTGACTATATTCCCCTTACAGGAACACATTTTTAAAAATTGTTTGTGACCACCCAGGCTGCATTGCTGTGGTTGAGTATCAGCCCATGAACCATGTGGTCACAATTTGATTCCCAGTCAGGGCACATGCCTGGGTTGCAGGCTTGATCCCCAGTGAAGGGGATGTATAAGAGGTTGCCAATCAATGATTCTCTCTCATCATCATTGATGGCTCTATCGCTCCATCTCCCTCTCTGAAATCAATGAAAATATATTTAAATACATATTTATATATATTTTTTAAATTGCTTGTAACCAAGATGTTAGTTAACATAATAAATATGCAGTTTATTCTATAAAAGTTGAAGTCTTTGTACTTTTCTTTTACAGCTCTATTAAGGTATTATTTATATACAAAATAACTAGATGTATTTAATGTATATAATTGTTGAGTTTGGACATATGCATACACCTGTGATACCATCACCATAATCAAGGTAATTTAACATTTCCAACATCTCTCAGTATTTTCTTGAGGATACTACTTATACTTATATAATCTATTTTGGATTAGATTACTAATTTTATTTTCCAAAAAAGTTTTAGCTGTTCTGTTTGTATTTCCCATTTAGTTTAAATGCTTGTGATATTTGATCACACACTTAAGTTCTCATCTAATATTCTGGTGTGTATGGAGTATTAAGGAAAACATTAGGCACTTCTTATATTTTTACCATTAGAATATAGCCATTGAATCAGACAGTCTTGGATTTGAATTGTGACTCGGCTAATTTACACACACACACACACACACACACACACTAGAGGCCTGGTGCACGAAATCCACGCCCAGAGTGGGAGCAGGGGGTGGTGGTAGTGTCCCTCAGACCAACCTGCACTCTTTCCAATCAGGGACCCCTTTAGGGATGTCCGGCTGCCCGTTTAGGTGGGATAGGGCCTAAACGGGCAGTCGGACATCCCTTTCATAATCCAGGACTGTTGGCTCCCAACCTCTCGCCTGCAGATTGCCCCTAACCACTCCCGCCAGCCTGATAAATGCCTAACTGCTCCTGTGCTGGCCTGATTGCCCCTAACTGCCCTCCCCATGTCAGGGTGGCCCCCCACAACCGTCCTCCTCTGCAGGCCTAGGTATGCCCAACTTCCCTGCCCCACAGGCCAGGTCCCAGCGCGCCTCCTTCCCCAGAGGCTATAGCAGCACCAGCTGATGCCGGGCTCATAGCCGCTGGGGTGCGGGATGATCCCTGCCAGCCTCCTTCCCCAGTGGCTGGAGCTGAGGCGGGGATCACAACCACTGTGGTGTGGGGCTGGGTCCCCGCTGATGCGGTCTCACAGCTGCTGGGGTGTGGGCCAGCCCGCCCCACAGACTGGGTCCCCACTTGCCTCGGACCTGCCACCACTGCCCGTGAAGCACCCGCCACCAACCACTGCCCAAGCTGCTGCCTGAGGCTTCCCATGTCTCACCTGCCACTACTCTCTCCCTGGCTGCCAGCCGCCATCTTGGCTGGTTTAATTTGCATACAGTCACTCTGATTGGCTGGTGGGCGTGACTTAGGCATCCCAGAGAAACAGTTAATTTCAATATTATGCCTTTATTAGAGAGAGAGAGAGAGTGTGTGTGTGTGTGTGTGTGTGTGTGTATATATAGTAATATATATATATTACTATAACATTTTTAGAACTAGAATATCAATTGTTATCAGGTCTAAAATAAACGTATAAGAAGAAAAAATTGTTATAATTCAATAATTTAAATTATATTGATTTTCTGATATATGATGTTATACAGTGAGAAGTATTGATTACTGGAGACATTAAAAGGGGTATTTACTATAAAAGTCCTTTAAAAGGATCAATTTGGCCAGTACAAATAAATAAGTAAAATAATTAACAAATGTGGATATCATAAAATGAAATCAAGCAGGAAATGAGAACAGCCAGAATTGTGGACTATTTTCTTTCATTGATGGCAGGAGTGAAGTGAGCCAAGAACTTAGTGGTAATTTTGCCAAGTGGGGTTAAGGTTTTAATAAAGGTCCCTCCTGTTATCCCTGGCAACAGAGCCATCTCTATGTGCTACTAGCATGTCAGTGAGAAATGTATAATGAAATAAACAGCGATTAATAGGAGAAACTTTTAGATGGGGATGGATCTGGGGAGGAATTTGGAAAGGGTTTATGTCACATAGGGATGATCATGAGGGAAAGAATTTGTGCCATGTTTGTAAGGGTTAATCAGAGACTGCAGAACTGCTTTTTGAGGGGCTTTATCTATTATCCATATCTTATCTCATTTAGCTTTACACTTCTAGTATCAAATATGTTCTTGTCCTGGCCAGTGTGGCTAAGATGGTTGGAGCATTGTCCCATACAATGGAAGGTCAAGGGTTTGATTCTCAGTGCTCAAAAATTTGTGCACTCGGGGGATAGGGGGTCCGTCAGCCCAGCCTATGCCCTCTCGCAGTCTGGGACCCCTCAGGGAATGTCCAACTGCTGGCGTGCCTGGCCAGCGTGGGTGAGGGGCTGATGGCTATTTGCAGGCTGGCCATAGCTCCCATTGACCCAAGCTTCCAGTGAGGCTGGCTGGGATCAGGTTTCTGGGGTTTATTTATCTTCTATAATTGAACTTTGTTGCCTTGAGTAGAGGCCACAGCCTGCCTAGGCAGGCAGTTTCCTCAATTGCTGGTGAAACGAAGCCTCCTATTTGCTTCAGCTCCGTGGCTTCTATTATTGAAACTTTGTTGCCATGAGCAGAGGCCAAAGCTGGCCTAGGCAGGCAGTTTCCTCCATCCCTAGTGCAATGGAAGCCTCCTATTTGCTCTAGCTCCGTGGCTGCTGGCCTGCCATATTGGCTGGGTTAATTTGCATACACTCACTCTGATTGGCTGGTGGGCATGGCTTAGGTGTAATGGAGTGAGGGCCAATTTGCATATTACTCTTAGATTAGTTATAATACATATAATGTATACACTGAGTGGCCAGATGATTATGACCACCTGAAGTTTGTAGGCAAATCAGCTGTATACTGCATCATATGGGATATGGAAGCCAAAGGCCTGTTCAAATATCTTTGGTGTCTGCAGTTACCAAGATAAAATGTCTCCAATTTGCACAGGAACATAAGGATTAGATAGTCAAGCATTGGATAAAAGTCATGTGGTCCAATGAATCACGTTTCCAGTTGCAACATGCAGATGGCAGAGTGAGAATTTGACAGAACAGCATGAAAGCATGCACACCACATGCATGAGTACAACCCTTCAAGCTGGTAGAGGCAGTATTATGGTTTGGGGCTTGTTTTCCTGGCATGATTTGAGCCCTTTAATTCGTGTGGAACAACATCTGTATAGCACAATACACCTAAGTATCGTTGCTGATCAAGTTCATCCTACCATGTTGATGGCGTATCCCAATGGAGATGGCTTCTGCCAACAAGACAATGTACCATTCCACCGTGCTCGTATTGTGCAGCAGTGATTTCAAGAACATGAGGGAGACTTTCCCTTGTTTAGGTGGTCCCCACAACCGCCAGATCTCAATTCAATTGAGCATTTGTGGGAATAAGTTAAAAGCGCCATCAGGCAGCTGGTTCCACAACCATCAAATCTCACAGAACTGGACAGTGCTATTCATCAGGCCTGGTTTCAGGTTCCTTGTATCATCTTTCAATATCTTGTGGAGTCAATGCCAAGAAGAATCGCCACAGTATTGAAGGCAAAAGGTGGCCCAACAAAGTACTAATGGGGTGGTCATAATAATCTGGCCACTCATGTTCAAATATATCCTACGTTCAAAAGCTGTTAAATCTAGTTATTTATCCATATCTTCAGGAAAAAAAATCACTTCTATTGTCATGGTAAACACTTCTACTGTCGTGGTAAACAATCTGCTTCCTTATTTATAATGGTCTGGCTCTCTAGAAACTTCAGTGCAAAATTATAGCTAATTTGCCCACCAATATCAGGTGGTCATATTAATCTGGCCACTCAGTGTATGTGTGTGTGTTTGTGTGTGTATATATGTATGTATGTATGTGTGTGTGTGTGTGTGTATAATAAAATGGTAATATGCAAATTGACCCTAGTGGCAGAATGACCAGTCACTATGATGTTCAGATGCTCAATACAGGAGCCATCCCCTGTTGGTCAGTGCGCTTCCACAGGTAGAGCTCTGCTCAGCCAGAAGCTGATTCATGGCTGGCCAGTGCAGTGGTGGTGGTGGGATCCTTTCTCACCTCTGCAGCAGTGCTAAGGATGTCCAACTAACAGCTTAGGGGAGCGGGCCTAAGCCATTAGTTGAGCATCCCCTGAGGGCTCCCAAGCTGCCAGAGGGATATCTGACTGCCAGCTTAGTCCTGCTTCTCCAGGGAGCGGGCCTAAGCTATCAGCTGAACATCTCCCGAGGGGTCCCGGACTACCAGAGGGTGAAGGCCAGGTTGAGGGACCGCCCACCCCCCCGAGTGCACATATATATATATATATATATATATATATATATATATATATATTATTCTCTATGTGTTATTGTTTCATTCTTTGCATTTGGTGCCACTCTTTTTCCCCCAAGGATGGTCTTGGATCCTCCCAACAAGGATTTTGGAGACAGCTCAATGTTTGCCACATTTTGGATAGCCCCAACACACTACTTCCTTTCAACTTCCTCCTTCAGTCCTCATTACCCAATTTTACTCCCCCCAGGCTCTCCTCCAGCTTCCATTGTCCAGATATAAGACCCAATAACTTGAAAGAGCCTTATCTTTCCCTATCTCTCAAAGAGGGACATGCTTTCTTTGTTTATTTCACAGAGATATAAAAATAACAACAAATAAATCAATGTGTAAGTTAACGTACAAATTCTAAATTCAGAGTTATACAGATCTAGAGTATTACTTTTAAATTATGCCATTAAATATATTCCTTGTCAGCGCATCTTCTGTAGTGTACCTAATAAGGCAGGTTATCCTTAGCAAGAAAAACACGTTCAAAGAAATGCTTTTTTTTTTTTTTTTCAGCTTGCAATGAACTTCTGTTCAGTTTTGTCTCTCCTGTATGGCCAGAACTAGGCTTTATAATTGGCATTGGTTGAGGCAGTAACAACAATTACAGAAACTGAGAAAAAAGAGCCTCTTGCCCAGCTAGATGAACGGGAGAAAGTTTAAACTGATGGAAAGATTTTGAAAGTGTACATGAAAACCCCTTACTGGGTCACCATTACTCAAAGAATAATATTTTCAGGCCTGCTGAAAATAAAAAATTCACAGCTATTCTGCTGACATTGAGAGAAAGAAAACTTCAAAGTAAACCTTGAAGAAATGATTTTTAAAGCAGTGGAGTTGAGGCTTGACCCAGTAATAGATTTTGAAAGGGTGTTTGGTATCTCCGTGGTAAGTCCGGATGTCCAATAGACACGGCTCCAGACCCGAATACAAACAGGCTGGAGGTGCCTTAATAGTGATATTGATTGACTATAAACAAAGACAGACGAAAGTAACCAGGATAGCAGAGAAAAATGTATTTTGGGAAAAAGGTTATTATGCTCCTTCGGGATGACTAATACCACAGCTATAGAAATTCATTTTACAACAAATATTTTTTGAGATCCTACAATGTGTCAGGCACTGTATAAAAGATGCGTTTCTAGCCCTCAAGGCATTTTCAGGCTAGTTTATGTGTTTTAGGGAGGTTGATAGAAGGAAGAAAGAATCCATGACCTATCCACAAAAATCAAACCTACCACTTTAACATTATCAGCAACCCACACTCTATTGAATTGCTCTGAGGAGAAGAACTATACCACACAGAATGACTCTCATTTTGTTTCTGTCACAAAATAGCTGGGTAACTTAGACCAGTCACTTCACTTTTCTGGGTCTTCATTTCTTCTTGGCCAAATATGGGGCAGGCGGGGGACAGCAGGGACAGGAGGAAGACAGCAAGCAAGAGTTATTTCTAAATCTTCTAAAAATGAAATGTCAATTTGGTGGGGAAGTGATTGCAACATAATACCAGGATGTGAGTTCTAGTGACCCCTGGGAACAGAATATAAAGTCTCACTCTTTGCAAGAATCAACTTGGAGCAAACCTGCAGGTGGACTTACTCAGGACACCTGAGGAGTTTGCCAGAGTGCCTCCATCCCATGACCACCACGCTTCCCTGGCCTCAGGGCTCCTGTCTATGAACTGGGCAGATGTAGCCCCACACTTGGGCAAGGGAAAATGTGGAGCTCAGTGAAGCCCCTTTTCCTTGACTCCCTCTGGATGGATATTTTCCAAAGACTGAGGCTTCATTGGTTATTCTGGAGTCATTCAATCTAGAGTAACTCTGTGGAGTGGAATACTTAATGGGTCTGAGGTTTCTCTAGATCTGCACAGTTAGTTACCTCCCAGCCTTGCAGTGGTCTCTGGTCCAGTCTGCGGTAGGTAGAGTATCTCTCAAAGAACACACTCTGGGTGAACTGAAGCAAGAAAAGTAGAGGGGGAAAAAACAACCTAGTTGGGACCAAGATCTTAAAGAGGCAATGTTGTGCTTTGTAGACACTGGGACTTCACGGTCGCACATCAATGAAAAGATATTTAAGCACCTAGTATAAAACAAGTAGAGTTCTAGGGATGAAGTGATGGACAATATAAAAAGATGATTTGAGCCCAGCCAAGGTGGCTCAGGAGTTGAGGGGCGACCTATAAACCAGGTGTTCACGGTTAGATTCCAGGTCAGGGCACATGCCTGGGTTGTGGATCCAATCCCCAGTAGGAGGCGTGCAGGAGGGAGCCAATTGATGTTTCTCTCTCATTATTGATGTTTCTCTTTCTTCCTCTCCCTTCCTCTCTGAAATCAATAAAAATATATTTTTTTAAAAAAAGACAACTTGATTTTGAAATCTAAAGGGTGAGAGAGGCAGCACAAATGTTAAATCTAACAAAAAAATATTACTTCAGATAGTGACAACTGCTATTACACATCACAGCTCTTTACCTGATTCTGGCTATGGCTATGGCAACAGCTTCTATCCCAGCTTCCACCAGCTTCCTACAGGCACACTTGCTGGAGCCTTCCCCTGGGCCTAATGTTTACTCTAGAGTTTCTAGCCTGGATGCCCATGGGAGGGTGCTCATTCACAGAACTGCCACCCTTGAGCAGTGTGCGATGGAAGATAAATGTGCCTCCTATTCTGTCTCCATAGAGGAAAGTTCTCAGATGTGTTTCACTGGGCACCTCAGAAGGTGGCGCTGAATGGAAAACGCATCCTTGTATTTACTTTCCTTCACTACTTCACTCTCCTGTCCCTCCCTTTGTTCCTTGAGATCATTCCCAAATAAACTGTCTCATGTTCTGCTTTATGGGAACACCTAGGCCACTGTATCATCCAAAATACTCATGCTTCTGCAGGTTTGTCTACTGATGTACTCCTTACAGTAGAGAATAATATATTTGGGGTGAGCAGGGGTTGGGGGTGAGGGAAGAGAGGGAAAGTGTGGTAAGGAGGATGGAGGAAGAAACTTGAGAATTGTGTTTCAAGTATGAAATTCCATTGAAGACAGGTGGTTTATAGTAAAAATTTATGGAAATTTTGCATGCTTCACAATAATTCCATGTATCTTTTAACATAAAATAATTAGCTTTATAATATCTCCATATCTAAAATCTTGTCGTAGCTTTTTGGCTGGCCTCACTGTTTCTAATGTTGCTACATTCGAACCATGCTTCATAGTATCATAATGATCAGGTCATTTGATCAAGTCATTCCTTGGCTTATAACTTTTAAAAGGACAGACCATTTGATGAAGTTCAAATTCCTTTACACGATTTATAAAGTCTTGTGTAATTTGGCCCATGCTTACATCCCCAGACATTTGCTATCGACACCTTGATGTTTATCATCCAGCCATAATGAATTTCTTTTAATTCTCTAAACTCTCCATGTCCTTTTGCCTCCAGGAATCTACTCATTTTATAAAATCAGCCTATAGTCCTCACACCATACTCTACAACCTGCCATATATCAGTTCTTCATTTCTCAGCTTCCTCCTACAAAAATGAATCCCCGTCTTTGTCTAAGTTAGATGCTCCTGTTACACCCTAATCTTCACCCATCATGGCACGTTTCACTCATTTATTCTTGCCTATTTGTCTGGATACAGTGGGCAACAGGTCACCTCATTGGTCCCTGATGCCTAAGGCCTTGCACAGAACAGAGAACAAAGCTAATGACTATCAAGTTAAGGTCCTCAGACTCACTGAATTCAAATATTGTTCCTCACACCCAAGACTCTGAGCAATTCTTGCAACCTCTTTTACTCTTAGTTTCTTCATCTATACATTGTGGAGAGAATAATACCCTAACTATAGGAGGATTAAGGATAGATGAGATAATTTATGCAACTTAGTACAATGACTGATGCACAGAAAGCACTTAATACATGACAGTTTCTGTTACTCTAATTATTATTATTAGGTATTCTATATGTACGTTTGAAATGATCAAATGAATGCAAGATACAAATATTTTGTATCTCTTCTCATTTGTTAATGAGTAAAGAATTTGAAAGTAAATTATATCACTTAATTTAAAAATCATTATCTATGCAAAGATCACTATCATATAGGTACTAGGGGCCCGGTGCACAAAAATTTGTGCACTCGGGGTGGAGGGAGTCCCTCAG
>PVJC01032132.1:0-20142 GCA_004026665.1 Murina feae
TTTTTTTTTTTTTTTTAATACGCTTTTACTGATTTCAGAGAGCAAGGGGGAGAGAGAGAGACCATCAATGATGAGAGAGAATAATTGTTCTGCTGCTCCTGCATGCCCTCTACTGAGGATCTAGCCATAACTCAGGCATATGCCCCAACAGGGAATTGAACCATGAGATTTTCTGTTTCATAGGTTGATGCTCAACCACTGAGCAACACTGGCTGGGTGAGGGCTGGGCTTTTGAAAAGCAAGCACATTGTGCTCTCTCTTGCAAGTTTCAGCTATTTGTAGTGAGATCCTAGAAATAGTACAGTCATCTAGTAGAGCAGATCTAGGACCCTGTATCACAACATGGAATAAAGCTACTCCTTAGTAGAGCAACCACATTAAACCTCTTGCTGGACAAAAAAACAAATAATAATCTATTAGGTTAAGCCATTGAGATTTTGGAGTTTACATAAAACAGTCAACATAACCATAATAAAGTCAAAGTAATTCCCTAAAGATAGAATATATCAATTAATTCCTAAGATAATGTGGTCTCTGAAAAGAGGAAGCTCTGTGTGTGAGTACCTACTGAATATGGACTGAAATTTCCTGTCCATATGTATCAGCATCTACATTGGTAACTTGACTGAGTCATTCTGGAATTTTTTAAACATAGATATACATATATATGGGAATATTCGTATTCAGTCCTTGACATCAGTAACCATAGAAGTGAAGGCTCTTGTGTTACTTCTAGAGCCTAAATGCTATGTGTGCCTCTTCTAATTTAGGGTTTATCAACCTCTGTAATTTAGACATTTTGGGTTAGATAATTCTTTGTTATTGGAGATTGTCTTGAATATTGTAGGATACTTAGGAACATTGGACTCAACTGAGATGCCTACAGCAGCCTGCCATTAGTGACAACCACATGAGAAAGACATCACAAAATGCCACTGGGAGGCAAATGTCTCCTGGTTGAGGATGACTGTGATCTGAACCTTCATATATAATTTAATTATCCAAACTATAAGTATGGATTACCAGAAAAAAAAACTTGCTGAATTATTAGGCAATACGGCTTATTAATTCAAATTGAGTAACCTCATGCTAAAATATTTTTGTTGCTTTGTAATTTAAAAATACAAAATAAAAAGAAATCAATAATAGTAAATTAGTTTACTCTATTTTGGGTTTGATGAGAAAACATTTTTAAATTATACCAATGTGTGGCACATTGTATATACTTTAAAAAAATACACCTGTTAACCCTGTCTTGAATTAATAATTCCATCAAAATATATGTTTGATGAAGAGATACATTTCATTCATTTAATTACAAAATACTGTTACTAAATATGGGATTTATGCTAAATGCTGAAGTCACAAAGAAGAGGAAATTTGATAATCAAGGTAGTCTCTGGAAACATTTTCCAGGAAGGCTATTGCTCCATCAAAGCCCTACAAGGCATAAAGTGCACACCATATACGCAAATTTAGATCTATGAAAATAAGTTTGCAGGAGATTTTACTTAAAAGTCAATGTAAACATTATTTAACAAGAAAATATTTTATTTTGGTATTTTATAGTCTTGATACTGTATTCAGAGTATAAACATGAGTATTAAGTCAAACTTGAAATACATATTTACATAGATATTGGTACAGTCATCACATCCTAAATAATAAAAGAGAAACATGTAAATTAACCATTCCTTTGCTATGCTCACCAGCCAATCAGGGTGAATATGCAAATTAACCCAACAAAGATGGTGGGTTAATTTGCATACACAGGTGCTGGGCAGAGAGCAGAAGTGGGAGAGGTGACAGCTTGGGGGGATGTGGCTCCCTCTGTGGCTCCCACTGTGGGGAGCACCAGGAATTCTGGGAATAGTAGTTCTGGTGGCAACCCCAGGACCAGAAGTGGAAGCTCAGAGCATGGGGAGCACCAGGATTGCTGGGAATCATAGTTCTGGTGGCAGACGGATCTCCTAGACACTAGAGCAGTTGTTCTCAAACCTTCCTAATGCCATAACCCTTTCGTACAATTCTCCTCATGTTGTGGTGACCCCCAACCATAAAATTATTTTTGTTGCTACTTCATAACTATAATTTTGTTACCGTTATGAATTGTAATGTAAATATCTGATATGTAGGGTGTATTTAGGCAACCCCTGTGAAAAAGTCGTTTGACGCCCAAAGGGGTTGCGACCCACAGGTTGAGAACTGCTGTACTAGAGCAAAGCTAGCCTGGAGCAAGTTAATTTTGCAGTTGGGGATGGAGGGAAAGCAAAGGTGAGAGATATAAGTATGTTAGAGTGTTTAGGAAAAATTAAAGGGAAGATATCCTGCAACTTCCTGGAAATCTCCACCTATGAAACAAAGGGGAAAAAAAGCTTCTATTATTCTGTGAGCAACAAACCAAACTGGGCTGGGGAGTCTCAGACAATTCGTTCATATGATTACAAAGACAGGTAGAAACTCCTAGATTGGAGAGGGCTCCCCTGAGGGCTCCCAGATTGGAGAGGGTGCAGGTTAGACTAAGGGACCCCCTCTAACTCATGCATGAATCTTTGTGCACTGGGCCCCTAGTTGTATATAATGGAGATACAAAATATAAAATATTTAATAAATATTTATATTCTGTTTGTTGCATATATCATATTTATATTTTGAGAATAATTTTATCAATCTATATATGAATGCTTTGACTCCTTTTTTTATTCTTTAAATTAACATTATTACTAAAAGAATGCATTTTCCAATAAAAACTAAAGAAGTCTTAGAACAATATAGATATGTTTGAAATCTTTGATCTGTTCCTTTCTTAAGATCTTATGAAAGTTTTTAAAAGCCTGATCCTAATCGTCTGTTTTGCTGCTTTGTAGATGAGGCAAAACAAAGTTCAAATCAAGGCTTAATAATCACAACTCATAGTTTGTTGAGATTAGAATTTGTCTTTCTTTTGTACTACTTGACCTTATCCACAGTGGATATGTTCCAAAACACCCAGTGGATATCTGAAACCACAAATAATACCAAATCCTTTATATACTACTAGGGACCTGGTACACAAAAATTTGTGCACTGGGGGAGGGGGGGCTCCTTCAATCTGGCCTGTGCCCTCTCGCAGTCTGGGACCCTTCGGGGGATGTCCACCTGCTAGTGTGCCTGGCCAGCCTGGGTGAGGGGCTGATGGCTGTTTACAGGCTGACCAAGCCTGCCAGTGGAGACCCTCACCCCATGGGAGTGTGGCCAGCCTACATGAGGGACTGAGGGCCATTTTCAGGCTGCCCACAGTCCCTTCAGGGTTCAGGTCTCTATTGGGGTACCTGGCCAGCCTGGGTGAGGGGCTGAGGATAATTTTCAGGCTGCCCACAGCTCCCATTGACCCAAGGTCCCAGCAAGGCTGGCTGAAATCAGGTTTCTGGGGCTTATTTATCTTCTATGTTTGAAACTTTGTTGCCTGGAGCAGAGGCCTAGGCAGGCAAGGAAACCTCTTGTTTGCTTCAGCTCCATGGCTTCTATAATTGAAACATTGTTGCCTTGAGCAGAGGCCCAGCAAGCCTAGGCAGGCAGTTGCAACAGAAGCCTTCTGTTTGCTCTAGCTCCATAACTGCCAGCCTCCATCTTGGCTAAATTAATTTGCATACAACCACTCTGATTGGCTGGGGGCATGGCTTGGCTGGTGGGCATGGCTTAGGTGTCTCAGAGTGATGGTTAGTTTGCATATTACTCTTTTATTAGAGTAGACTAGAAGCCTGGTGCATGAAATTCATGCACTAGGGGAGGGTGTTCCTGAGCCTGGCCTGTGCTCTCTCACAGTCCGGGACCCCTCGAGAAAAGTCCTACTGATGGCCTAAGCTGGCAGTCAGAGATTGTTAGTGCTTCCATGGAGGCAGGAGAGGCTCCCACCAGTGAAACTGCACCAGCTATGGTTCCAGCTACTGGCTGAGCAGTACACCCCCTGTGGGAGCATACTGACCACTGGGGGGCAGCTCCTGCATTAAGCATCTGCCCCTGGTGGTCAGTGCACATCATAATGACCTTTAGTTCTGCCATTTGGTCAATTTGCATATTAGCCTTTTATTATATAGGACTAGGGGCCCGCTGCACAAAAATTTGTGCACTCAGGAGGTCCCTCAGCCTGGCCTGTGCCCTCTCGCATTCTGGGATCCCTCTGGAGATGTCCACCTGCTGGCGTGCCTGGTCAGCCTGGATGAGGGACTGAGGGCTGTTTACAGGCTGGCCAAGCCCCCAGTGTGGACCCTCACCACAATGGGGTGTAGTCAACCTGGGTGAGGACCTGATGGGCATTTTCAGGCTGCCTACAGTCCTTTCAGGTTTTGGGTCCCTACTGGGGTACTTGGCCAGTCTGAGTGAGGGGCTGATAGCCATCAGGGTGGCCAAGTTCCCCAGTGGGGTCCCTCACCCCATTGGGGTGTGGCCAACTTGGGTGCAGGCCTGAGGGCTGTTTTCAGGTTTTCAGGCTTCCCACAGCTTCCATTGACCCAATGTCCCAGCAAGGCTCGCTGGAAGTAGGTTTCTGGGGTTTATTTATCTTCTATAATTGATACTGTTGTTTTAAGCTGAGGCCTAGGCAGGTAACGAGGCTTCCTGTTGGCTTCAACTCCGTGGCTTCTGTAATTGAAAGAATGTTGCCTTAGTGAGAGGCTCAGCCAGCCTAGGCAGGCAGTTTCCTCCATTACTGGTGCAACGGAAGCCTGCTGTTTGCTTCAGCTCTGATGTTTCTATAACTGAAACAATGTTGTAACTATGTTGTTGTCTTGAGCACAGAGAGGCCCAGCCGGCCGGCAGACAATTTACTCCTGGTGCAACGGAAGCCTGCTGTTTACTCCAGCTCCGTGACTGCTTGCCTCCATCTTGACTGGGTTAATTTGCATACAGCCACTCCAATTGGCTGGTGGGCGTGGCTTAGGCATCCTGAATAAATGGTCAATTTCAATAATACTCTATTAGATTAGATACTATATAGAACTAGTAATCTGTCATGTGAAATTGAGTGAGACCTGGGACACCTCCCCAACTCTTCCCAGGCCATGGGCCCACTCTGAGTCCTGGAGTGCTGCCCTGATGCCCATCTCTGGGTTGTGCAGTGTGGTCACTGAACCCTGTTCCTGTGGTGTGCATGTGGGGCTGTGGAAACCCCAGCAGAAGCTGCACAGAGGAGCTTCCAGGTCCACCCCCACTGCCCCTTCCCCACTGTGCATGCAGCCATCCTGTGATGGTGTTGGACAATTCGCATATTACCTCTTTATTATATAGGATGCTTTTTCCTATACATATATGCCTATGATAATGTTCAGTTATTGAATTATAAGAATTTAACAACTAATAGTAAAATAAAATGTCAAGAACTTCCACATTCTTACTTAAAAGAAGTACTTTACAGCTTCTCTTTAGCATGTCTGTATTACCCATGTCACTATTATTGCACTTTGGGGTCATTATCAAGCAAAAATCAAACAAATAAAAAACAGTTTTCTTGAATATAAGCACTAGGATAGCAACAATCGGTCTGATAATTGAGGTGGCTACTAAGTGACTAACTGCCAGGGGGCAGCGTGGGGTTGCTGGACCAAGGGATTAATCACATCTTGGGCAGGATGGAGAGGGAGCTCTCGTCATTCCACTCAGAGGGGCACTCAATTTAACACTGGTACATTGTGTACTTTTCACTTAATATTTCAGACCATGGTTGACGGTGGGAACTAAATCTGTGGACAGTGAAACCATGGATAAGCAGGGCTACTATATACCAATGCATTTGCTAACACTTATCACTTCCTACAATGTATATAAAGATAACCTACAGAATATAGTCATTAAAGGTTCTAGTGGCCTTGGGTTGATAACATATAGACAATCTCTAAAGAAATAGACCTGTAAGGGGAGTTTGTTCCGATGTCTCCTGTCCACTTGCAATCTCCTTCATACCACACAGTGCCAACATAACCAGCCACACTGGCGAAGGAGCAATGAAAACCTGCATAATGAAACCCTGCCGAGGTGGCAGCTTAGCAGGCCGCTGTCTCTGTGATTGGCAACAGTATCTAGCACTTAGCCCTCTACTAACATTCGCTGACTGAAGAAGAAATCCTTGACTCTCAGAATGCTACCTGCCTACATTCGATTTTGTGAACTCTATTAAAATCCAGTCCAGCTGTGCATGTTTTGATAGACTGTAGGTAGGCAATTTGGTAGCTTCAGAGCTTCCTTTGCTTGTGAGTGATGTCTGGAGAATTTAGGACTGCCACTTCCTTTAGAAATCATACTGCTAGTGGCAAAATAAAAAAAAAGTACAAGTTAGAAAGCCAGGTCTTAATTGTTACCAGAAATAGAGCTTTCCCTTTAGAGCAGCATATTCAGAAATAGATTTGGAAACATTTACCTAAAACATGAGAAAATAAATAGATTTTTCAACCTCTGGGGCATTTTAACTCTGTTTATATTTTTAGCCATTTTTCTCTCATTTGGAATAAGAACACCAGTTCCCACTATTCCACAACTGCAATATTTACTCTGGGACTTAGAGTTGCAAACAGTCCCTTTAGCTGCCGGCAGTTTTGTTGATAGATTATCTCTGATGTTTCAGGACCTAGAAGCTTCACTATTCCTCCAGTTGAGAGCTTAGTCAGACTCTGCCTCCTTGCACTGCACACGCAATAGTTAATTAGCTGCTTATCCTAACATCTTAGCTCACACTCTTATCTGAGGATAACTTCTGCCTTCACTGGCATGATACAAGGGACGATAATAAAAATAAGACAAAGCAAAAATAATAGGTATTGGTGGAAGGTGATTACAAAAGATGCAAGATCTCCTTATGCTAGTGTATGTAAGACTGAACCAACTTTATAGTACTTCCTCCTACTAATCACAATCAGACTCTAACATCAGTAATATGAGCAAGAGTTTCAGCAACAGCTTTGGCAGAACATGTCTATTTCTCTCCTTTTTCGGCCAGGGGAACAGGCAGAAAGCACATCTTCAGTTGCACAGGTAGTTCCAATCAGTGTTAATTTGATTCTTTTCCTTTCTAATATGATTCTCTTCCACTGATCATCTTAAACAGTTTCTATCATACATACACATATGTATAGATATCTATGTCTATATAGACAAACATATATGCACAAAGAAAGAGAAAGAGAGAGAGAGAGAGAGAGAGAGAGAGAGAGAGAGAGAGAGAGAGAGATGCACATACAGACACATCTTATACAATTAACACAGTTAACAGTAAAGTTCTCTGAGTTTTCTCTTCAGGAACCTTCTAACTCACAACTTTTTTTATTTCTTAGAAATGCCTAAGGCAGTAAAATGATATAAAGAGGCAGTAACATGACATTTACTACATTAATATTAATCTAGTTTAATAAGGAACTATTGGATTCTATATTCAGAAACTTCAAGCATTAACTTTATCAAGTTAGTATATAAGTACTTTAAAGGAACAGTATATGTTTTTATTGGGTAATTAAGCATTCATTTGGGAGAAAAATATCTTTCACATATCTATAATTGATAAAGTTCAGGTCAATTATATCTTGCTTTTCAAGGTCAGGTATTTGATAAGCAGTGATCACTTCATCCTGGAGAATTCCCCTTTTGATAAATAATCTCTAGGTAATAATTGTTACTTCAACTACTTTATAATGACAGTTTGAGTGTGAGGTCAAGCTAACCTTTCATTAAATCAAAGCAATGAACCAGATGCTTAGAATAGGAATGATAATTAATCCATGGTCTCTTAGAAGAACAAAGACTCATTTGAAGAAGGCATTTATATGCTGGAGTGATTTCTTTTGTTCTTGTTTTGTTTTGCATCTCATGGTAATTAAATTCATAAGAGATTTAAGAAACATATTGATAACATTTATTATGTGACAGCATATCAGCATTTCAGAAAATTTTTCTATACCTCAGGGATCAATTTACCCTTGTTTCTTATTTTGTGGTAGAATTAAATATGCTCAAATCTTTAATATTATCAAAATATGGACAATAAATTCTGCTTTGGTTTTATGGATTTAATTCTTACAAATGATCATTAATAAATGTCTCCTTATAAAGATGTTAAAGAAAGTATACTCAAGTAAGTTTGGACAAGTGTGATTAGGTCAAAATTATAAAATTTGATGTGTTCTATGTTTAATGTTAACAAAAGTCAAGTTATAATGGTCATTTTATATTTTGTAAATTTGTTGTGTATCAAAAAAGTAAAATCATGTGATATATTCACCTTTTTACAAAGATATTATAATCCCATTTATATCTTTTACTAGAGGCCCAGTGCACAAAAATTCATGCACTCGGCGGAGGGGGGGGGGGGTCTCTGAGCCTGGCCTGTGCCCTCTCACAGTCTGGGACCCCTCGGGGGATGTCCACCTTCTGGCATGCCTGGCCAGTCTGGGTGAGGGGCTGATGGCCATTTCGGGCTTCCCACAGCCCCTTCAGGGTTCGGGTCCCAGCTGTGGTGCCTGGCCAGCCTAGGTGAGGGTCAGAGGGCCATTTTCAAGATGCCTACAACCCCTTCAGGGTTTGGGTTCCTACTGGGATGCCTGGCTGGAAGCAGGTATCTGGGATTTATTTAACTTCTATAACTGAAACTTTGTTGCCTTGGTCCCCTGCTCAAAGCCTGGGTTGCCCCTGGCAACCCAAGGTCCCAGCCAGCTGGTATCTGGGGTTTGTTTATCTTCTATAATTGAAACTTTGAAGCCTTGTGTAGAGCTCAGGGCCCACAGGGCCCTGGCTTCCTCCATTGCCCGGGGCAACTCCAGCTCTGTGACTGCTGCCATCTTAGTTGAGTTAATTTGCATATATGCTCCTGATTGGCTAGTGGGCATGGCTTATGAGTGTAACAGAGTGATGCCTGATTTGCATATTACTCTTTTATTAGATTAGATTTCTACTGGACAAAAGAAGAAATTTAAGTAAAGCATTATCAAAATACTCAGAAAAACACAGTTCTTCATATATTCCAGATTAACATTGCAACACAAAAATGTAGTAATGACAAAACTATCTTTGCTCATTTATTCAATAAATATTTATATTTGCTTCTCACACCAGGCACTGTATTGTTTGATGTGAATGTAGCAGTAAATATTCTATGTTGAAAATAAAAAACATAATAAAATTCCCCCCAATAAGTCCTTGGAACCATTCACAGACTATACAAAATGAGCAGCCTACACAGGAAATTGGGAAATAATTAGAAAGAAAAGTAGAAGGAAGGTAAGTAACTTATTGTATAAAAAGTCCCCAGCAACTGCAAATACTACTGGAGCAATATTTTTAACTAGAGGGCTGAAGCATGAAAATTCATGCACTGGAGGGGGGGCCCCTCAGTCCAGCCTGCCCCCTCTCACAGGCTGGAAGCCCTCAGGGGCAGGAGGTGACCTAGCGATCAGGGGAAGGGCAACGCCCCCATCACACCTCTGCTGCTGCCACTGCCGGCAATGCAAGGCTTGACCGGCCCTGGTTACCTGCTCCTCAGGCTGGACTTGGATGGCTGGGGGGCTGAGGGAACTGGAGGACTCTGGAGGCAGGTGCACCAGAGGGGCTGAGGGGACTGGGCACTGCCATCTTTGAGGGCGGGGCAGTCAATTTGCATATTTCCTCCTTATTAGATAAAATAATATATCTCCTTGTGCAAGGGAAACAAGAAAAAATAAATAAATGCTGGAGGCTAATTTCAGCATGTCATAAATGTAAGAAGTTTCATCAAAAGGTTGATGGAACCTTGAGGCTTCTATATTCAGCAGGGTTGAATCATATTACCACCTCTTGGAATAGCTGAAAGCATTTCCCCAAACCTAAAGATTTACATACATTATTGCCTGCTACCTGACAGTTTCCCCAACCTGACAATGCCTACTGTATACCAAACCTTACCTTTTGATATGTATATCTGCTTTGCCTTAGGGCAATTTGTGTTAATAAAGATCCAGGGGTCCAGAGACACATGAAACTTTGTTATGGAAACTAGGTCTCCTCTGGCTCCTCAATATGCCTTCCAAATTTATATTTCATGTCTAATCTCTTTATTAATTTACATGAAGCCCTTCTCCAGATTCCTGAACCCTTCTAGATGCTGGATAACACCCTGGCAAATAAATGAGACTATATCAAACTTAAAAGCTTTTACACAGAAAAATAAACCATCAACAAAATAAAAATGGAACTGACTACATGGGAGAATATATTTGCCAATGATACATCTGATAAGGGGTTAATTTCTAAAATATACAAATAACTTATTGTCATAGTAATAGTGATAATGATAGGCAATAAGTAGAGAGTGTTACAATGTTACAGCAATAGAAAATAATTAAAGACTATTATAAGAAATGTAGAAAAATTATTTTTTTGTGAAATACGTGTGTGAAATATTAAAGAACACAGGGAATGATCACTCTGGCCATGCCCTAGCTGCATCATATAGATCAGACCATAGCTGAATGCTTCCCTTAGAAATGACTTACATAGACACCTTCTGAGTGACACTGTGATAGATAACCAGCTTGTACTCTGATTAACCCTTGTGTGGTGCTGTCTGTTACTGATAGGCATCTGGGCTTCTGTGGGTCAGAACAGGCTTAAAAACAGGTCCCCGGCTTCAGACATCAATTATTCTTTCGATCCAAGCTCCATGCTGCCTTGCTCCATGCCAGATGGCAGAAGAATGGACGAAACTCCAATCAAGAGACTTTGGCCACCTTCCTCCTGCTGACTTGACCCAAAGAGACAGCCAGCCACCCAAAGACGGACTTGCCACTGCCTGCAGATGAGGCCACTCTTCCCTGCAGACCCTGTTAAGTCTGAGGCCACAGCAACAGGAACCTTGTGAGTAATAAAATGTGCTGTGTGATTTGCAACTGCATATTCTTGTGTGGCATAATTCCTCTGGCAGTCTCAACTATCTAATCTAATAAAAGAGTAATATGCAAATTAACCATCACTCCAAGACACCCAAGCCACGCCCATCAAACAAGCCACACCCACCATCCAATAAGAGCCACAATATGCAAATTAACCCAGCCAAGATGGCGGCTGGCAGCCACAGAGCCAGAGCAAACAAAAGGCTTCTGTTTGGAGGAAACTGACCGCCTCGGCTGGCTCAAAGCAACAAGGTTTCAATTATAGAAGCCATGGAGCTGAAGCAAAAGGACACTTCATTGCCTGCCTAGGCAGGCTGTGGCCTCTGCTCAAGGCAACAATGTTTCAATTATAGAAGATAAATAAACCCCAGAAACCTGCTTCCAGCCAGCCTCGCTGGGACTTTGGGTCAATGGGAGCTGTGGCCAGACTGTAAACAGCCATCAGCCCCTCACCCAGGCTGGCCAGGCATCCCAGTAGGGACCCAAACCCTGAAGGGGCTGTGGGCAGCCTGAAAACTTCCCTCAGCCCCTCACCCAGGCTGGCCACACCCCCATGGGGTGAGAGTCCCCACTGAGGGGCTTGGCCAGCCTGGAAACAGCCATCAGTCCCTCACCCAGGTTGGCCAGGCATACCAGCAGGTAGACATCCCCCACGGGGTCTCAGACTGCGAAAGGGCACAGGCCGGGCTGAGGGAGCCCCCCCACCCCCAAGTGCACAAATTTTTGTGCACCAGGCCTCTAGTATTAATATAAGGTCAGATGATAATGCTACCGTTGGTCCTGCCTGCTTAAAGTAGTCTCTTTGCTAGCAACTAGTTAATGTCTGAACACCTGCACGGTAAAGTTTATCTCAAGGGATGCTTTGGGAAACACCCCATATACTCTACTCAGACACTTATACAACACAACACCAGAAAAACAAACAGCCTGATTAAGAAATGGGCAAAGAACCTGCATAGACACTTCTCTAAAGAGAACACACAGATGGCCTATAGACATATGAAATGATCAGTGTCACTAATCATCAAAAAGATGCAACTTAAAACCATATACTGGTCAGAATGGCTATTATCAATAAATCAACCAACAACAATTGCTGATAGAGATTTGATGAAAGGGATGCTTGCATACTGTTCATGGGAATGCAGGCTGGGAGCAACCACTGAGGACAACAGTATAGAGTTTCCTTAAAATATTAAAAATGGAACTGCCTCATGACTCAGCAATCTGACTTCTGGAAACAAATCCTGAGAAACTGAAACACTATTTGAGAGAATATATGAACCCCTATGTTAACTGCAGTGTTATTTAGAATAGCCAAGATCTGGAAACAGCACAAATGCCCACCAGTAGATGAGTGGATAAAAAAAACTGTGATATTTTCACACAATGGAATACTATTGAAACATAGTAATCTCTATTTTGTAAAACTGCTGTTTGAAATTCTCTATTTTAGATGATCCCTTGTTATGTGAGTCAGCTGTGCTATTCTTAGATGGTCCCTTATTCTATAAATTAACCCTGCTTATTAGCTTCTGTAAATATATGCTTTTTAGATTACTTGAATAATGGGGAAGATAAACTTAGCTGTCTGACCTTGTAGGCTAGGGACTGATATTCCCATACTCTCATGCCAGGTGTTTTAGTTATCTCAATAGAACTGTGTTGTACTCAAGGTTACAGGCTTCCTGCACAATATCTGTTAAGCATACATGGAGCTCTTTGAAAACTTGCAAAGGTCTGGAAACTCCATATTTGAGAGACAAAGGGACTAGGGGGCATAAAGGAAAACCTTCTTCCATATTGCTTTGCTCAGACTTTGGAAGCATTCTGGGCCTACTAGTGTAATAAAAGACTCCAACTTAATTGGCTCACTAAGGCATCTTCTGTTAAGCTTGCTGATTTACAATATAACAGTATTCAGCAGTAAAAAAAAAAAAAAAGGTAATCTTTTGCAACAGCATGGATGTACCTGGAGATTAATAAGCCAGTCAGAGAAAGACAAATACCATATGATCTCACTTATATGTGCAATCTAATTAACAAAATAAGTGACCAACAAAATAGAAATACAGGCATGAATACAAAGAACAGGCTAGATGAAAGAAGATGAAGGGATTAAGCAAAAAACATTCCATATATATATGGGCATAGCTAACCATGTGGTGATAGCTAGAGGGAAGGAGGTGGGAGTAGGTGAAGGCAGGGAAAGAGAGGGATAAACAAAGACAGAAAGAGACTTTGTTTGGGGCAATGAACAGCAGGATGCAGTGTGTAAATGTTTTCTTGATTGGAACACTTGAAACCCTATGATTTTGTGAACCAATGGTCACCCCAATATATTTTTTTAAAGTTACATATGAAATTCTTTGCAAAAATTCCTATTTCAGAATACTAAATCAGTCTAATGTATTTATAAGTGTTTTTAATTTCTTTGAAATGTAAAATTATTCATTATTTATGTGAATAATATTGATTCTTAAATTTATTAAAATTAAACATAATTCAATGTTTTTCATCATATTTTTTCCAGTTATCATTGTCACAGTGGTGACTATAATATTGCTAAATCATAACACATCTCAGTGGTACTTTATAATTTAAAAAAAAAACTGACGAAAAGTTTTAGATTTATTTGGGTTGGACAGGTTTCCTCCTGGAGAAAAAAAATAAAATAAAATACAGTTTCTGAGGCTAATCTACTTTCTAAAGCCATTTAAAATTATTGTTTAACTAAAGCAATCATGCTTTCCCAGGTTTAATTGTAGTTATACGAACTCCCTTTCAATGTTGTTGAAACAGGAATTTTGGGGGTGAAAAAGACAGGTTTTAGGACATTTTAGAAATAAAGGGACCATGGAAGAAGCACAGGGCTGCAGAGCAGCAGAAGGTAGATTTTCATAGAATAGGGAAGCTGAAAAGCTTCAACAGGTACATTTCCATAGAATGAGGGAGCTGGGAACAGCAGAAGGTTTATATTTACAAAATAAAGGGAAGGAGGCCCTTCATGTAGAAGAAGAGGAAAGCCCAAAGGGAATAGGAAAACAATAAGAAAGGAGGGGGGGGGGTTCAACCTTTGAGCCCAGGAGTTACTATAGTAAGCAATCTAAGGAAATAGTGACCAATCAGAGGGGATATCAAGGCACAAGGATCTGCAGCCCTTATAAACTGTAGGGAAAAGGAACTCAGTGGGACCCTTTCCCCCTCCCTACTTGGGAGTCAGTCCTGTGGGACTCTTTCCCTCTCCCCACGTGGGAGTCTGTACTTGTTCTCCAAACAATCTCCACCCTTGCTACACCACCTCTGTCTGTGGATTCATTCTTCAACTCCGAAAGACAGATAATCTGAGTTCCAGTCCGAAAATTCGTTGTGAAGAGCCATTTTAATTATAATTGGTCCAATATCCTCTGATTTAGACCATCACTGTGAGAACTGACCACCTCCTTCTCTGACTAAGCACCAAAAGACCTTTCTTAAAAAATATATATTTTTATTGATTTTAGAGAGGAAGGGAGAGGGAGAGAGAGAAACATCAATGGTGAGAGAGAATCATTGATCAGCTGCCTCTTGCACACCCCACATTGGGGATGGAGCCCACAACCAGGGCATATACCCTGACGGGGAATTGAACCATGACCTCCTGGTTCATAGGTCCACACTCAACCACTGAGCCATGCCACCGAGCCAGAGAGGCTTTTGATTGCTAAGACAAGATGGTTAGAATCATAGACTTACTTCCTGTAATATAGGTAGGCTGCAATTCTTTTGTTTGTACTGATTTCTACGCACACCTGTCCAGACTTGTTTAAACAACTAAATGCAGATGTTATGCAGCTACACTGAGAATACAAAGACACTTTTTGTATATTCACCTTAATTATTCTCAAATTTCCCTTCTAACTCACTTCCATTAGGGCTCACTGAGAGTTATAAAACATGGAGCGTGGACTTGTTATCTGTGAGGTGCACTCTGTGTCCCTACCTGTTGCCAGTGGAAGTGAAAAACTTGAGAGGTTGCAAGGAAAGTAATTTCCCGAGACTCGCATAGGAGAATGAGTACCTTTTATTTCCCTGGAATTAAACCCTTGTGATTGCAATGTCACATTTCCCTTTGTCCCAACATGTAAAGGGACCAATCTTGTCTTAGCAGGGCAAGGATTAAGGCCACTTCCCAGATTCCCACTCCATATAAAGTACAGCCCAGTCAAGCATCTGCCTGCCCATTGCATGTGTGGTTCTTACAGCCACGTGACTATGAAGGCCCAAGGACAAGTGTGGGTCATGGAGCAAGACAGTGCAAGAGAGCAGGAGCCATGTGCCTGTGCATGCACGAAAGAAAGAGGGAGAGGAGAGGAGTCAGGGATGGGGAGGGGGAGTGGGAGAGGGGAGAAGGAGAGGGAGGAAGAGAAGGAGAGGGAGAAGGAAAAGTAGAGGGAGAGGAAGAGGGGAGAGGGAAGAGAGGGAGGGAGAGAGAGAGAGAGAGAATATTTGTCTGGGGATTTGAACTGGGAGCTTAACCAATTAACCTTTTAGGATTCTGCCTGCTTGCACTGGCTCAACTCTTCTACCCAATTATCTTTGTTCTCCAGGCTAGACTGGCAGACAAACACCTTCCCTAAGTCACCCCGACTTCATTGTCCATGCACCCATCTCTCCCTTTGTTTTCTTCCTATTATTAATATTAATAAACTAGCTAATTATTATGGTAGATTAACATTTTTACTTTATTGAAAAGCACTGGTAATTTAACACTTGCATTCAAAATGTACTTCCTTCCACCAAATTTCTGTTTTTAAACCTAACATCAGTCTACAAAACATAACGAGCAGGATTACATAAAAACACACAGAACGTTTTCTTCATAAAGCCATTCTCTGAGTGGCTTTCAGAGAAGACAAGAACCAAAAGGGCATTCACTGCTGTGACGCACTTGATTCTTCAAAATCCCATCTCTGCTTCCTACGTGCGATTTCAGGTCTCACTGCTTCCCCGTGTGGGCTGAGACAGAGCCTCTTGTTTCTTCTGGCAGTGTTATGATCCATTTCTCCTCTAACTTCTGTGTGTGTATGTGTGTGTGCTATTGCCCCAAATTTGTTACTGCATTTTTCTTCACACTCCTTTGCATATTCTATTTTTTTTAATTTCAGCTTTATTTAGTTGACAAAATATTTATATATTTAAAGTATACATTTCGGTGATTAGACGTAGGTACACATTATGAAAGGATCTGCCCACTAAGCTGATTAACACATCCATCCCTTCACTGTTTATTTATTTATTTACATATTTATGTATTTGTTAGAACATGTTCAACTCTGTTGGAAAATTTCAATTACGTAATTATCACCATGTTTTATAGTATGTCCTCAGTTTTCATTCATTTTAAAGCTCAGTTTGTATGCTTTCACTAATCTCCCTGTTTCTTCCATCTGTCAGCATGTTTCAATTCACTACTTCTGAGTTTGACTTTTTGTTGTTTGTTTTAGGTTTACATACGAGTTATAGAATGCAGTATTTATCTTTTCTGGCTTATTTCACATAGCCTAATGCCCTCTAGTGTCAGCCATGTTGTTGCAAATGGCAGAAATTTATTCTTTTTCATGGCTTAACAATGCTCCTTTACATTTATAATTCATTTATTCATTGAGAAACAAGTTTGTTTTTTTGTTTTGTTTTGTTTTGTTTTTCATGTCTTGGCTATTTCTAAAGAGCTAGTTGAAGTACCACTTCTACCATCCTTTTCTGGTCTTGCCTACCATGATCTCCCACTGTGTTTTTTTGTTTTGTTTTGTTTTTTATATTATTTATTGTTAAAACTATTACATATATTTCCTTCCCCCTCCCCCATTGACCTCTCCCAGCCCCCTCTCATCTCCCAGAACAGGCCCTCACCCCCCCATTGTCTGTGTCCATTGGTTAGGCTTATATGCATACATACAAGTCTTTTGGTTGATCCCTTAACCCCCACCCCCTCCCCCCGCCACACACACAATCCTCCCCTGCCTTCCCTCTGAGGTTTGTCAGTCTATTGGATGTTTCTATTTCTCTGGATCTCTTTTTGTTCATCAGTTTATGCTGTTCAATATATTCCACAAGTGAGTGAGATCAGGTGATACTTATCTTTCTCTGATTGGCTTATTTTTTTTAAATATATTTTATTGATTTTTTACAGAGAGGAAGGGAGAAAGAGAGTTAGAAACATCAATGAGAAAGAAACATTGATCAGCTGCCTCCTGCACACCTCCTACTGGGGATGTGCCCACAACCAAGGTACATGGAATCGAACCCAGGACCCTTGAGTCCACAGGCCAACACTCTATCCACTGAGCCAAGCCAGCCAGGGCTGATTGGCTTATTTCGCTTAGCATAATGCTCTTCTATTGTCTTTTAAGTACTGTATTTGTTTCACCCACAGTAAGAATTTTTTAGAAGTAGTTATTACCTTAGGAAGGTTGGCTGTCTCAGGGATGAGGGGATCTTTGGCTAACTCAAAGCTAAGCGCATAATATGCTCTGTTTTTAAAAGAGAATGAATATTTCCAATACAACTAGCAGAAATGAGATGCCTTTACATCTCTTTGGATCTAATTTAATGCTGTCACAGAAAGTTGCAGTTCTAATACCTTCCAGCGTGTCTGCTGTTGGGTCTCACTTTAATTAAGAATAAATTCTGCATTTAAGAATAATACTATTCTGGCCCTGGCTAGGTGGCTCAGTTGGTTGGAACGTTGTCCCCTGCACAAAAGGTTGCAGGTTTGATTTCCAATCAGAGCACATGCCTGGGTTATGGGTTTGATCCCTGGTTGGGCATGAGGCAACTGATCAATGTTTCTCTCTCCTCCTTCCTTTCTCTCTAAATGTAATAAAAATCCTTTGGTGAGGATTAAAAAAAGAAGAAGAACGACACTAGTCTGTGAATGGGCTTATTTTCATTTCATTTTCTGTGGCAAAGAATTTGAAATATTCTGCCTTCACCGGACCAACTTAAGTGCTACACAATTTTTCATTTCCTGGTGGTTGAGTCAGAGGCTTTTGGTTTCCATGATGTAAACAGTCCCTGGGCTGCGCCTGGTGCCATTGGCCTGACTTCTCAGTCCAGTTCTTTGCCTATGTTTCTTCTTATTTAGGTAAACTGACGTCTGCTTTTGCTAGAGCAGGGAAGAATATGAAGGGAGGAATAAACAGCTCACCAGGATTTCAGGCCTACGTGCATACTCAACATCAAAAGCCAGAGAAACTTGAGTTTCAGAGAATGATATTGGGTCGCCATACAATTATTAAAAAATACATTTTTTTCCACATTGTTGTGTGTGTGTGTTTTTTGACACAGATACCACTTTAGGCAACTCTGAAAAGGAAGGGGAAGATGTCATGGTGTATAAGCAACAATCATATTAAAAAATAATAATAATACCCTAACTTTGGAAAATCCCAAGTTTAAATGTGCAAATAAAAAAGGTTCAAAATTGTTTCTGTAAGTTATTTAGAGTTAAAAAATAATTTAAGCCATAAAGACAACCATTATGGGAAAGATCAAATAATACTTAAATACATTTAATCATACAAGGAGAAAAGCTCATTAAAAATTTTTAAGCATAATTTTCTTCTTTTATTGACTTTATATGCCTGATATTTTTATTATTTTTCTTATTATACACAATATTTTTTCTTATTTTCCTTATTATATATAATCACATATATGATGAAAAATTAAATAATAAAAGTTTGTAATGAAAGACAACTTATTTCATATAGTGCCCTATACCCAGTCTAGTATTTCTCCGCATACACTATACCTATTTGCATGCTTGTTTGTTTTTAATTTGGAGGTTGATAAGGTTATAGCTCTAAAAACATTATTATTGCAGTTATTCTTGGTTTATCTATTGGTGTTCTATAAGGAAAATGTATTTAACTTCTAATCCACCCAACTAATAGTCCTCATTCATCTCACTTTTCCACAAGTGTATTCTCATTATACTACTATGATATGATTTTAATTGCTTTATTGATTACTTTTGTAACAATCCAATGTAGTCTTAAAATTTGGTTTCTCTTTCCATGAAGTTTATACAGTTCTTTTTTATTTGAAGATTTCTGCAGGATACTAGGATTATCTGTCATTTTCTTAGTCAGTAACAATTTATTAAGCATCTACCACATGCCAGGCACCATTTTATTCAGAATTCAGTAGAGAACAAAACAGTTATACAAAAAAACATAAATGATCTTGTTGTCAGGGGATTTAGATTCTAATGCAATTTAGTACCTCCAATTTTAATACTGTGTACTTCAATTATATTTCTAGCACCGAAGACCAAACAATCTCTTTTCCTATCCTCCACCATTTTCTCTAAAAGTTGCCAATCTTCATTTTACAAAATACTGAATTTTTTCCTTCAGTTATTTGTTTTTGTAGATGTTTATTTATTTTTCACTGTTAATAAAAGAATGAAGTGCCTTCAACATATCCTAAAATGTAGCCATTCACAGTCATACGATATATAGAATGGAAAGTCCCTTCTCCCCTTCTCCCCTTCCCCAGGTGCCTTTAAAGCACCTCTTGAAGAATGAACTCATTGTGCAGAATTATTGCTCACATATCATGGTTTTCCATTTAGAATCAGTGTTTTCTGAATTTTCATATACTTAGTATTAGTTTTTCCTGATATTCCTATATGTTTTCTTCATATTCATCCTCAAATAACTTGAGAAATAACATATGGTATATGTTAATTGAGTACTTGCTTATCAAAAAAATCTTACTATTGCTCTTATAATTAACTAGGGGCCCGGTGCACAAAAATTTGTGCACTCAGCAAGGGGAGGAGGAGGTCCCTCATCCTGGCCTGTGCCCTCTCACAGTCTGGGACCCTTCGGGGGGGGATGTCCACCTGCTGGCATTCATGGCCAGCCTGGGTGAGGGGCTGAGGGCTGTTTTCAGGCTGGCCAGAGCCCCCTCAGGGTTCGTGCACTGGGGGGGTGGGATGGCTGGTGAGTGCAGGCATGGACGTTTCCAGCTGGGTGGCCCACCATCGCAAATACCTGGTGGGCCCCCACTGCTGAAAGTTGGATTGCCTGAACTGCATTCTGACCATTCTCAGTAGCTTTCAGTAACCTGAGCATAAAAAGAAAGAAATTAAATGATAGCATTACCCAGTAATCAATGGTATGGTTTTGCTAGATGGGTGTTTTGGAATAATGGTACTACAAAGGGAAAAAAAGATTGTGCTAAGAGAAAATTAGATAAGACTATCATA
>PVJC01032133.1:0-20174 GCA_004026665.1 Murina feae
TTACTTGCCCAAAGTCACACAGCTTAGCTCAAAGGTAAAGTATAGAAGAACTTTGGTGGGCTTTGAGGTCAGATATAGTTTGGTTCAAATCTTGGCTCTATATTGGGTATGTTACTTAATTTTCTACAGCTTCAATTTCCTCACTTGTTCCTACTTCATAGAGTGATTATGAGGATTAACAAGAAAATTCACATAAAATAGCACAGACCTTGGCACTTAGTAAGTGCTCAGTAAATATTGGTATTTTGTGGTGTTGATGATAATATATATTTTTGGGTCCCAGGAACTGACAAGAGGAAAATCTTTCTGTTGTTAACATGCCACAGGCTTCTGGTTGGGTCCTTATTAGGGGGTGTGGTGGGCTGAATTGTGTTATCCCAAAAGGTATAGTCCAGTATTCACTCCTAGTACTTGTGCGTGTGACCTTCCTTGGAAATTGGGTCTTTGCAGATGTAATCAGTGAAAGTGAGGACCTACTGGAGTAGGTTGGGCTCGAGTCCAATGATTGGTGTCCTTTTGCAGTGTTTCTCAACCTGTGGGTCGCGACCCCTTTGGGGGTTGAATGACCCTTTCACAGGGGTCGCCGAAATATATCCTGCATATCAGATACTTTTAAAAAAATATATTTTATTGATTTTTTACAGAGAGGAAGAGAGAGGGATAGAGAGTTAGAAACATAGATGAGAGAGAAACATTGATCAGTTGCCCCCTGCACACTCCCCACTGAGGATGTGCCCACAACCAAGGTACATGCCCTTGATCAGAATCGAACCTGGGACCCTTGAATCCGCAGGCTGATGCTTTATCCACTGAGCCAAACCGGTTAGGGCTGCATATCAGATATTTCCATTACAATTCATAACAGTAGCAACATTACAGTTATGAAGTAGCAACGAAAATAATTTTATGGTTGGGGTTAGGGTTAGTGGATCCCTGTGCCCAGGCTACAAGCTGCTCTTTGGACATGTGGAAGTGTGTTAAAGTGTCATAGCATTAGGAAGGTTGAGAACAACTGCCTTATAAGAAGCGGGCAGTTTGTTCACAGGCGCCCAGGGAGGACCATGTGAATACAGAGGCAGAGCCCGGAGTGGTTCCACCACAAATCAAGAACTATCAAGGTAACCGCTCAAAGCTAGAAGAGGCAAAGGATTCTTTCCCCAGCGCCTTGGGGGTCGGGGGGTGGGGGGACGTGGCCTTGCCAATGCCATGGTTTTGGGATTTTAGCCTCTAATGTTGTTTTAAGCCTCCCAGTTTGTGGTAACTTGTCAGGACAGCCCAGGGATACTAACACAGGATACCAGGGGAGGGGAGCGCTCTGGGCTTCCAGGTGCGTATCTAAGGGGAGGGTTGGTAGCTATACGACGTCCATTTCCTGACTTAGGAACGGCGCCACTGAATAATAACCTCCCAAAGAGATCCTGGGTCCTCGCCTACTGACTCCGTGATGCTGGCGGGGTGTGTGTATTGGGGTGGGGGTGGGGACCACAAGAACCACAACTGAGAAGAGCCAGGATTCCTCTCCATCACGTGTGGATGCATAAGATGAAAGGATGCCAAGAGCACACTCGGGAAAGACAGGAGGGATGGAGGTTGGACAGAGGGCAGAGTCTATGTCTCATTGGTCCTGTCCGTCATCCTCCTTCTTCCCTGTCATGTGAACGTAGGTAGTTTTCTTGTTGGGCTGAGATGCAGAGAGATTGGAACAGACTTGGGAAACGGATTTCTAAGTCCTTGGTGAGTATCTCTTTCTTCAAATCAGGGGAGGGCCCAGGGAGTAAGGCAAGGGATGTGCCGTGTGTCCATATCGTTTTCCAAAGGCAGCAGGTGGTCTCTGTCTTCACTCATGTTTCTGCAGGATGGTCCTGAGACATGAGAAGTCCTTTTCCAGTCCCGAAGCCCTTCATCTCCTATTGACCTCTTTGGTCCTGCCTCCCCATCAGTCATTCCTCCTCCGCCTCTCTCTCCCTGCACCCTGACAGCGTCATTTGGGGTAGCTCTGAGGTTCTCCGCCATCTCCAACCAGAAGGGAAAACATTCACAGGCAGGAGTGATAACTCAGTCTCGCTGCTCACGACCATAGGGATTACGACCATAGAATTTGTTTGCACAGGAGAGAGCATACTTTATAAGGATGTACGCAGTTTTCAGGGCTCCCAAGTTGAGGGGGAAAGCTAATGGGGGTGGGAGCGAAGGCAACAGTTCAATCTTATGATTGATAACGGATCCCTGTGCCCAGGCTACAAGCCGCTGTTTGGACTGCCGAGCCCTCATCTAAATCACTGCCACTGTGGTCTTGGCCTCTGGAGCCAAGAGAGAAGGGGTTGAATCATTGGATTGCCTAGGTCACCTGCTCAGGAGGCACAGTTCCTAGCTCATTGGAAGGAGTGAGGAGCCCCACGCTCTCGCTCAGGTGATTCGGCCAGGCTCAGAGCCCAGCCGATCTTTATCTTTCCAGAGAGCACCTCAAGGGTAAGTGTGGAAGAACTATCAAGGTAACCGCAAGGAAGGTTGTTTTTGTTTTGTTTTGTTTTGTTTTTAGAGTGAATGTGAAAGGGAAAGTGGGAGTGGGGACTGGCCAGCCAAGAGGCAGCACAATGGCAACGTGGGAAGTCGTGGGAAGTTGGGAGGATGTGGAAGAATTCTCCCTCCTCTGCTTTGAGAACACCCTTATCTACAAAATGCATGAGTTGTGAGAGTTGCTGTCACCTGGAGAGATCTCCTAGAGGTGACCCCATCCAGATAAAATATTCAGAATAGGTAAATCCTAGAGACTCTAAGCAGATTAGCGATTGCCCGGGGCTGGGGAGGGGTAGAGAGTCGGGAGTGACTGCTTAATGGGGTTTTCTTTTGGGGTGGAGGATGCACAACATTGTGACGGTTCCAAATGCCACTGAGAGTGTTGCATTTTACCTCAGAAAATAGAAGCCATGTACACCCACCCCATGGCTGCTCTTCCTCCTGTCCCCCCACCCCATCCATTTCAACCACATTGATAGCCTTGAGGTGCTCTCTGGAAAAGATGAAGATCGGCTGGGCTCTGAGCCTGGCCGAATCACCTGAGCGAGAGCGAGAGCGTGGGGCTCCTCACTCCTTCTGGCCTGCCCCCTCGTGGCCTCTCCTCAGAGGAACAGAGCTCCTTTTGTTGTAATGTACCCCACGAATCACACAAGGACGCCTCAAGAAGTCGAATTAGGAGTTACATTTATTGCAAATCCGGGACTACGAGGGTGCATCTTGCTCCCAAATCTCTCAGTGATAATATGGCACAACCCCAGATTTATATAGACAAAAATAACAAAGGTATCGATTAATCTATGGGTCTGGAATGAGGAACCTGGTTTGCACAAAGCAGTTACAGAAGCAGAATTGAGCATGTTAGTTAAATTATAGTTTGGGGTCTCTGGATCACTGAGTTGACAGAAACACATTATCTGGAACCATCGAGGCAATTTAGAGTGATTGTGCAGTCCTGGTCCTGGGACCACTGAGCCAATCAGAATGCTTATTGTAGCCACTGAGATAATTTAGGATAATTGTGCTGTCCTGGTTCCCAGGTACAGAAGAATGTGCTTTCTAAAACCACTATGACCACAACCAATGGGGTATTCACATTATAATCAATAGGGTATTCAATCGAATGGGATCATATTTATATAATTCAGAAAATCAAAATAACTTTTCTATTATTTTAGCAGGCAAGTAAGATCAGAAGCCAAACAGCAGGGTTAAAGTTAAACTACAGTTTCTACCTGAGATGATTGCTCCCATACTTCACTTTCTGAGCTCACCAGTCAGGGTAGGCACTCCATCTCTGGGGGGAGAGAAGCCAGTGGAACTCCTCCTAAATGGAAGAAAAGTCAGAGAGGGACAGAGGTGCCTTACCATTGGATAGCTATAGGTCCCATAAGAGTTGTCTCCATGGTGCCCTGGCCAGTAGCTCAGTTGGTTAGAGCATTGTCCTGATATGCCAAGGTTTTGGGTTTAATCCCCGGTCAGGGCACATGCAAGAATTAACCAGTGAATGTATAAATAAGTAGAACAACAAATCCATATGTGTCTCTCTGCACCCCCCGCTCCCCCCCCCCATTCCTATTTTCCTCTAAAATCAATAAACAACAAATTTTAAAAAGGGTTGTCTCTATGGCAAAGCAGGCTTCCCCATGGCCAGAGGCATTCTCACCTCCTCCCCACATGGTCTGACATGGTGATGGGCACTCGGCTGGTGTCTCCTTCTTTGCATTCAGCAAGGAGTCCTTTGTTACAAAAGAAATATAATAGCAAAACAACCAAGCAAACAAAGAAAAACCCCTGGATATAGCCTCATTTCATCTAACTGGTAAATTATAGAATATCCATTCAATGGAATGTTAAGCCATTTTAAAAGGCTGCTTACAAAGGATTTGAAATGATGTGAGAATTAATTATATGGTAATGTCAGGTGAAAAACATGATACAAAATTGCACATATAATATGAACTCAGCTATATTAAAACCTCCTAAAGATTATGCATAGAAAATGAATAATTTAAGAGGAAATTTCCAAAACATTAACAATGGTGGTCTTTCTGTTTAGTTTTTTTTCTTAGAGTTTACAAATTTTCCGTAATGAGTACATATTTCTTTTGTAATGGGAAAACTCAACTTTATTAAAAAATAAAACTACTATGGCGAAGTATACACATTATCAGTCAAATCAACAATTTGGAACTTTATAGATTCATACTAGGAGCCTGGTGCACAAAAATTTGTGCACTAGGGTGCGGGTCCCTCAGCCCAGCCTGTGCCCTCACGCAGTCTGGGACCCCCCGGGGGATGTCCACTTGCTGGCGTGCTTGGCCAGCCTGGGTGAGGGGCTGATGGCTGTTTGCAGGCTGGCCAAGCCCCCCCACAGTGGGAACCCTCACCCCATGGGGGTGTGGCCAGCCTGGGTGAGGTTCTGAGGGCTATTTTCAGGCTGCCCACAGCTCCCATTGACCCAAGGTCCCAGCAAGACTGGCTGGAATCAGGTTTCTGGGATTTATTTATCTTCTATAATTGAAATTTTGTTGCCTTGAGTGGAGGCCTAGGCAGGCAAGGAAGCCTACTATTTGCTTCAGCTCTGTGGCTTCTATAATTGAAACATTGTTACCTTGAGCAGAGGCCCAGCCGGCCTAGGCAGGCAGTTGCAACATGAGCCTCCTGTTTGCTCTAGCTCCATGGCTGCCGGCCCTCATCTTGGCTGTGTTAATTTGCATAAAGCCACTCTGATTGGGGGCATGGCTTGGCTGGTAGGCATGGCTTAGGTGTCTCAGAGTGATTGTTAATTTGCATAATACTCTTATTAGATTAGATGATTACAGAATGCTAATGCTGCAAGGGACTTCAGAGATTTTTCTAGTTTAAAGATTTTAAATATTTTTTGGGGGGTCACAGATCCATTTGACAATTTCCCAGAAACTATGGCTTCTCTCCTGAGGACATTTCACACATAAACATACTATCACTTAAGCTGCTGTTTGTTTTAAGTTATAGAAAGCCCCATTCAGAGCATCTTAAACAGTGGAGGAAATTTACTGCTTCATGTAACAAAAATCTTCACGGTAATCAGGTAGTGTTTGATGCAGCACTTTAACAATTTCATCCGAAATTTCTTTGTTATCTATTTATTTATTTTAATCCTCACCCAAGGATATTTTTCCATTTTTCATATTTTTTAGAGATAGTGGAAGAGAAAGGGAAAGACAGAAATATCGATGTGAAAGAAACACATCAATTGGTTGCCTCCTGCACACGCCCAGACTAGGGCCTGGGCCGGGGAGGAGCCTGCAACCAAAATACGTGCCCTTGACCTGAACTGAACCTGGTCCACAAGCTGATGCTCTATCCACTGAGCCAAACTGGCTAGGGCTCTCATTTCTTTAAAAAAAAAAAAATGCTTTTATTGTATTTTAGAGAGAGAAGAAGGGAGAAGGATAGAGAGATAGAAACATCAATGAGAGAGAAACATCATTGATAGGGTTCCTTATGGGGATTGAGCCCAAGGCCTTGGCATATGCCCTGACCAGGAATCAAACCATGACCTCCTGGTTCATAGATGGATGCTCAACCACTGAGCCGCTACAACCCGGCAAGACTCTCATTTCTTTATAACGCTCTGCTCTGCCTCCTACATTGTCAACTTCAGCCCAAAGTGCCTCCCCTGTGGCTTCGAAGGCAGCTGGTGGAAGTTCCTGGAACTTCGTTCTTACTTGCTTCTGTCTAGTAGGAAAGAGTGGCTGTGTTTCAGCATCCCCAGCAAAGGTTATCAGATTTGATCTGAATGTGAGGTGAAGGCACTTGATCATCTCTGAACCAATACCTTGGCTGGGAAACCGAGAGTACTGGTTGTCTTAGGTGGGTCACCTTCTCTGCCATGGAGTTGATGGCATGGAGTGAGTGTCTCTGGGACCACATTATTCTCTCAGTGGAAACTGGGACATGATTGTCCCTCATACAACTTACTGCATGTGATCTAGGCTTTGCTGAAATTCCCCAAGGCTTGCCATGTGCCCCTAGTTAAGAATTCCTGGTTTAGTCCAATCCCCTTACTTTAGAGATGGGGTTTCAGAGGCCAGAAGGAGGTCATAGATGCTCAAAGCCACTCTGTTGCCTCTCTGTCAGTCTCCTGCACAGCACCCTGCCAGACTCCCTCCTATGTCACGTGTAGCAGTAAGAACGTCAGAGATGAGTGAGCAATAAATAGGACCCTTAGAAACTATGCTCCTCTAGGACCCAGGGCAGATGTATTTTGGTGAAAAGACGGAGATGGGGAGGACCTTCTCTCGAGGGGACAAAGGTGGCTGTGCTGAGTCACTCCTGGCTGAATCTCCCTCCTTCCTTGCTGCCCCCCACCCCCAAGCATAAAAAGGGAAAGGGGAGAGGAAGGATGGTTATATTATTCACGTCTGCATCTTGAAGATAATCATTGTAATTTCCCCTCTAAAAGCCCCTCTTGCTCAGAGGAAACGACTGTTTCTGAAACTCGCGGTAATCAGATGGGAATGGGAATTATGAAACTGTATGTGAGGTGGCATTTCGTGCCAGGTGTTTAATGATTATGCTCCAGTGTGTGGGGCTGGCCTGTCACCTGGGAAGATAATACTCCCAGGAAGAAAACAGTTTAACTCCGATTCAGGGTGAGGGTGTCCTCACAGACTTCTAAAAGCACTGGGCTGCCGAGGCCCTTGCAAATCACTCTGTTCGATTGCCTCATTCCACAGACGGGGAAACGGAGACTCGCTCAGCACGTGATGGCACTTGCAGAAGGCTGGGCGGGGACTGCACCGACAACCAATTCTTCCTTTATCATATTCGTCATAGTCATTCATCCCTTGGGGTAGAATCCACAACGTGGCTTTCTCAACTGCCATTTCCTCTTTCTGCTACTTGGAGAGATTGGCAGGCCAACCCATCTTTCCTGCAGTTAAGATTTCAGATACAAGAAAGTTCCGCCAGTTAGCTGCCCTTGCATGAGCTCCCTCTGCAGTGGGACTGTGGGGAGACAAGGTGGTGGCGATGTGTTAAGAGGCAGCATGGTGACAGGACTCAGCATTCCAATGGCAGGCCACCAGCCTCCAGGGTTTAAGGGACAGTGGTGGCGGGAGCTTCCTGACCTTGTGATTGCATCTATGGTGGCATGTCCTTGAGCTCCCTGTGCCTCCTAGCCTTCAGTGCTATTTTTTTTTTTTTTGAGTAATTCTCTGAATTAAACCTCTTTCTGCTTGACATATCTAGAGTGGCTTCTGTTTCCTGCACTGAACTCACACATTCCTCCCTCTATGTCAGCACAAATCACACTTAATGGTAGGTAATAATTTTTCTCCCCTGGATCCTGATCTTGTTTCCTATATCCTATAGAATATAGCTCCATTCATATCATCCTAAAATATTCAGCTCAAGAAACCTAAAACTAACCTCATTTTCCTTCTAAAACATGCTTTTCCTATAGATTTCCCTTTGTCCATTTTCGTACCTACTTCTGCCCAATAACTCAGGTTCAGGGGTAGCTCTGGTTTTCCTCTTACTGCTGTCACATACTTTTAAAATCTGATTGATTCTGTTTTCTTTGTTTGTTAGGGCTATTGGTTTTATTTTATTATTTTTAAATATATTTGATTGATTTTTTTATAGAGAGGAAGGGAGAAGGATAGTTAGAAACATCGACGAGAGAGAAACATTGATCAGCTGCTTCCTGCACACCCCCCACTGGGGATGTGCCCACAACCAAGGTACATGCCCTTGTCTGGAATCGAACCTGGGACCCTTCAGTCTGCAGGCTGATGCTCTATCCACTGAGCCAAACTGGTTAGGGCAGGGCTATTGGTTTTAAGTGATCCAATTATATTGGATTAATAAATAGAATGTAATAATCTGCGTGACTAGAAAGGGCAGCATCAGGCATGGTTGGACCCAGGAGCTTGGAGAATGCCATTAGTACTTGTTCTCTCCTTCTTCAGGCTCTGCCTCCTGCAAGTCCCTGTCTAATGGTGGGCTGGGGGCCCTGACAGCTTCAGTTTATATATTTTTTACATCAAACTGTGTGTGGGAATAAGATTTATCTTTCCCATTATTTTCAGAAAAAGTTCTAAAAAGAGTCTTTAGGGGCAAAATTAAATCAACTGTGTACTCTAAAGAGATATGTTGAAATCCTAAGCTCTGTACCTCAGAATGTGTACTTATTTGGAAATAGTGCTGTTGTTGATATAATTAGTTATGATGAGGACATCCTGGCAGAGGAAGGGCCATTAACCCAGTGTGATTGGTGTCCTTATAAGAGGAGGAAGAGATGAAACACAGAGACTCGGAGAAGGTGGCCATGAGACAGAAATTGGAGTGATGCTGCCAACACTGGCGGTACAGACTCCAACACATAATTTGGTGCGGGAGGCACTGCTCAGTCCTTAGCAGCACTTAAAACTTTCTATTGTATTGATATTTGTGTGCTTAATTTAACTCTTTTAGAAGATGGTAAGCTGCTTGAAGGTAGGAAGTATATCTCGTTTACATCCTTTTGTCTACCATAGTGTTTAACATACTGTGTAGACTTAGTAAGTGCTCAGAACTTTTGTTGAATGAATCAAGGGTACAGAACGTAATTCTTGATCCATGAGACTTTCTCATTTCCCAAACTCATGGTGTTAAGAAAGTTATGTGGGGCAGGCAGCATTGGACTTGATGTCAAAGACCCAGGTGCTTTTTCCCCAACTCTCACGTTCTAGCTGCGTGACCTTGAGCAAGTCACTTACTCACTCTGGGTCTCATCTGTAAAAGGGGAATAATCATGCCCTCCTATTTGTTTTACAAGGCTGTTTGTGAGTATTAATGAAGGACATTAGTCATTCAGAAAATATTGTGAGACACCTGCTGTTGCGGGTGCAGGGTATAGAATGGTGAACAAGGTAGACAAGGGTCCTGTCCTCACGGTTCTTTCTGGGACAATGAACAAGACCATGGACACAGAAAACAATTTGGGAAAGTGCTATGTAGTCGGTAAATTGTCTCCATGGACAATAAAGCAAGAGATGTCAGAGTGATGGGTGAGGGAGGGCCTCTCTGAGGAGGTGACATTTGCGCTGGGATGTGAAACACCAGAGAGAAGTGGCTATTCCTGGGGGAAGAGCAGCCCAGGGTGCGGGAGGAGCAAGACCCTGACAGGGAGACAGTGAGTGTGAATGCTCACCGAGCTAGCAGAGTAGTGACATTTAAAACGTGAGGCTCTTGTATCATAGAAATGGACAGTTCAATCCTATATTAACCAGTCACTTCAATGAAGTTAATAAAAAATAAAATGTGAGGCTTGGTCACTGTGCAAGGTTTCTTGGGCATTGCAGGAAGGTCCTGGAAGTCGAGGTTTTGCCTCTGGCTCAGACACAGTGTACAGTTGGGGACCATCACTTGCCATGGGTGCAGCCTTGGGTGCAGTGCTGCCTCCAGTGCCAGCACTGGGAGAGGGGCACCTGAGACCATGCAGGTGTGAGCACGTGGAAAATGCAAGGTGCGTGCGGTAGAGTTCCCAGTGGTATCATCGTTTGAAGACATGTTTCCTGTGATTAAGGGATTTGGACATTGAGTTTAGCAACTAGCTTGCTGATCAAATTTTCAAACTGCAGTCATCCCTGTTTAGGGCTCAAAATGCTTGTGTCAGGCTTTTCGAAGCAAATTGGTAAGAATTAAGTAGGCGCTGCAGCAGTGATCTGCAAGCTGTGTTTGTAGGGGTCGAATTCCAATTTTCTTTGCTACCGAGGCTCTGGAATAAGGCGTGGGATGGCCAAGTCACCTTGTCGGGCTTTGGGTGGCTATGAAACTACCTTGGGGTCTGGTCGCTCACTGTGTGTGTGTGTTTGCATGCACACACACACACATTGTTTTGCATTGCAATAGAATATTCCAGAAAAGAGTCTTCTACTCAGCTCTTAAGCACTCCCCTCCTGTTAGAGTGATGTGATTGAACACTGCACACACATTTCTTGAGAGTGAAATTGCACCCAAGACCCCTATAAATGCCGCAGTAACAGAGCATTCTTTTAAGAAGAGCTGATTACTTCAAAGTTCTTGGTAGTCAAGTCTATTTCCTTCCAACTTGTTCCCAGTTCCCATCCCCCACCCCGAGAACCACTTCCCTCTGCTTCCTTCCCCCCTTCCTCAACCTTCGTAACTTCAGCACCCACAAGGGCACAGTGACTTCCCTTTCGCTCACCCTGAAGGGTGCGGGATGCCGAGGCCTTTAGGATGATGGGTAAGCATGATGGGATGGGAAGGTCAAGTGCGGTGGAACTGTCAGGCGCAGTGGACAGCTTCCTGTTTTTACCTGTGGTGAAGGAAGTAGGAGGTGCCTGGGGATTTAACCAAGTCTGAGGTTAGAAAACAAGCAGGACTGTCTGAAAACTGTCCTGGCTGCAGCGTTGGGTGTTAGAGGTTTGAAGAACTCATTCTCTCTGTGTGTGTCTACCTCCTCCCTCTCTGTGTCTGTTGGTGGGACTCTTGGTCTCTATCTCCATTTCTCTCTGTCTTTATTTCTCTTGCCCTCCCCCCACCTCTCCATCCCTTAATGATTCACCTCCTTGGAATAAAGTTCTGTTCAACCAGTGGGGTTTCCATAATTGCAGCTCTGGGGCATTGCAAATGGGACAGCTAACGGCGACTTGCTTTTTTCAAGGCAGGTTATCAATTAAGAAGGGCCAGGCAATCAGAGATCAAAAGAGGCCTGTTTCCCCAAAACACAAAATAAAAAAATAAAAATTATGGATCCAAATATGTTTTCTGGCAGCTGGACTAGGCTAAAGTTCTGATCAGATCGTCAAAGTTTTTGCATGCTGTAAGAATTCCTTTAAAGCTGTTTTTTAAAATTTATTTAAACAAATAAATAAAAGAATGTACTTCTGGTCAAGAAGGTGGAGTATGAAAATGTGAATCCTTCCACAACCACAACAAAATTACAACTAAACTACAGAACAACCAACATGCAAGACCACTTGAAATCTAGCTGAATGGAAGTCCCACAACAGGAATTTAAAGAAGCCTAGCCAGCAAGGCTCAGTGGTTGAGTGTCAACCTGTGAATCAGGAGTTCATGGTTTGATTCCTGGTTGGGGCACATGCCTGGATTGTAGGCTTGATCCCCAGTAGGAGGTGTGCATGAGGCAGCTGATCAATGATTCTCATTATTGATGTTTCTATCTCTCTTTTCCTCTCCTTTCCTCTTTGAAATCAATAAAAATATATACATATTAAAAAACAAACAAACAGAAAATGCCACATCAAGACTGGTGGTGTGTGTGTGTGGGGGGGAGGAGGGGTAGAGGCGGTAAAGACCCAGAATGAATTGGTCCCATACTCAAGTGGGCTGAATAAAAATTGGTAGAGATATCTTGGCTACCTGAGGAGGAAGGGGTCCCAGCCCTACACCAGGCCCCTCAGCCCAGGGTATCAGTGCCAGGAAAAGAAATCCCATTAACTCTGACTGTAAAAACCAGCAGGGTTTGTAGCTGAGTGAGACAGAGAGTTGCTGGAGTCCCAGGCAGTTCCTCTTAAAGGGTCCATCCACAGACTTACTTGGACTGACTCCCTGAGTCCAGCGCTGGCTCAGCAGCTTAAAAGGAATCAGGGACATACAGGGAGTAATTTAATTGTCTGGTGTCAAGGTGAGAGCTTGGGGATGGGGATAGGCTTTTGCCAGACAAAAGTGATGGTACCTTTTATGAGAACCTACCCTATATCCCCCAGAGGTGGGTACTATATTTGACTCTCCATCAACCTGGTTCACACTTTTTACTCTGCTCTGGGGATTCCTGAGACCCTGCCTTACCCAATTTGTGGGCTCACCCAAACCCTTTCTGGTGACTTCCATACACATGGCCTTTCTTGCCTCATGTTTTGGACTTTCCTAAAAATCTCTTAAATAGACAGCATCTGGCCTCAGTGTGCCCTGTACCTCTTGTATGTGGCCCCAGGCCTGGCACTGGCCACAAGTGGCCTTGGTTTGCAACCTGGCTTCTCCTTGGCACCTCCAAGCCCAGCACAATCTGCAGATTGCTCTGTAGCTCTGCCAGGTGGCCCCAGGCAGAACACAGGTGGTGGCTGACTTTGCACTTCCTGGAAGGGCCAGTGCCATTGTAGCCAGTGAACAGTTTCAGACCATGCCAGATTACAACCCTACCATCTTTGCCAGTAACACACTCAAGGGATGGACTTAGTGAGCACCAAAGCCCCACTAAAGCAAGTCCTGCTCCATAGGGTTGACTCCCACACAGCAACTCCTTCTGATCAGCCTGGACAGTCAATCCCTCCCAGTGCCACCAGCAGCAATCAAGATTCAACTACTAGAGGACAATGAACACAGCCCACACAGGGGTGTGCATGGAGCTCCCAGCTCAGGCGACTGGGAAGGCTGTGCCACTGGGCCCTACAGGACACCTACTACACAAGGCCCCACGACCACACCTGAGAGATGTAGCAGCACAACCTAATACATAGAAACAAACACAGAGAAGCAGATAATATTCAGAGACAAATAGGTTCCAAATGAAATAACAGGAGAAATCTCCAGAAAAGAACTACCACATATAGAGTTCAAAACAAATGGTTGTAAGGGTGCTCAAGGAACTTAGTGGGAACTTGAATAGCATGCAAAATGACATAAAAACCATGAAAAAGAACCCATCAGAAATTAAGGTTACACTAACTGAAATGAATAATTTATAGGGAATTAATAGTACAGTAGAGCCCAGCTGGTGTTGCTCAGTGGTTGAGCATTGACCCACGAACCAAGGAGTCACCAGTTCGATTCCCAGCCAGGGTACATACCCGGGTTGCGGGCTCGATCCCCCATGGGGGGTGGTGTGCAGGAGGCAGCCCATCAATGATTCTCTCTCATTGATGTTTCTGTCTCTCTGTCTCCCTTCTCCTCTCTCTCTATAAATCAATAAAAGCACGTCTTTTAAAAAATAGGGGGAAAAAAACCAGTAGAGTAGATAAAGCCGAGAATCAAATCAGCGATTTGGAGTATAGAAAAGCAAGAAGCACCAAATTAAAACAGCAAAAAGAAGAATCCAGACCTGGGCGGGTAACTTGGTTAGAGCAAGAGAGCTCTCCCTGGAACTTGTGTGAGGACAAAGCAGAAAATCCCGAATGGGCAGTGTGAGTGAGTTTTACCAGCAGAGAGGACGGGGAGATAGGGTTTCAAGGAGGTTTTCCCAACTCTATCACACAGCTCCCCTCTCTGAGGCTTCAAGGCAGACACTTCCTATTGCTCTTCAGAGAAGCATTGGAAGCATAAACTCCGATCCCACATCGCACTTCCACATTCCCTCCGTACGTCTGATTTCTGTTTTTGAAGATCGCTAGCCCCCATCGATGGGATATGGGTTTGCCAGCACGTTTGTGAACTTGCTGGGCTGCGTGGCAGCTGAGACCTTCTAAGGTGCAGCGTTCTGTTTTCGGATCCTGAAAATGGCTCGAAGGGGCCTGTGGCTGGGCAAGGAGATAATTCAGATGTGGGTTGGGGAGGTGAGAAAGTAGAATTACAGCTGGGTTGGGCTGACCGCTAGCAAGTTCTGAGGACGGGCTGGGGGCTCTGCCTCCCCTCTTCTCACCGCCAGTTCTATCCTCCCCAACAAGTCAAGCAGAGCCAGCTAGTGGCTAAGAGCATGGGGCTTGGAAAATGACACCTCTGCCCTTTGCTAGCTCTGTGAACCAGTTTTATCTTTGGGAACCTCCATTGTCTCACTTATAAATGGGGCAGTCATCTCTGCCTATTAGGGTTCTTGAAAATAACGAAGCATCCTTCTTATATAAAAACTGCTGTTTGAAATTTTAACCCTGATAGTATGGCTTCTGTAACTGCGTGCTTGCATAAATAAGACCACTCTCGTTCCAGAGAGGCCATAAACTATGCCCCAGACAGAGCTGTCAGTGCTGACACCAGGCCAGGCCTTGAGATACAGTCTCATGACCCCTTCCAAGCATGCAGGCCTCCTTTCTCAGAAGGCCCAGAAGTCTCATTCCAAATTTTGGAGACAAAGGACTGGAAAAAAGTATAAATAGGGAGAGTTTCCTCCATGTTGGGAGCCCAGAATTTGAAAGACACGTTTTTCTCTGGGCCTGCGCAGAATCTTAACTAATAAAAGCAAAATATTAAAATTAACCGTTTCTCTGGGACGGGGTAAGCCACACCCACCAGCCAATCAGAGCTGCCGTATGCAAATTAGCCCAGCCAAGATGGCGGAGGCCACAGCCCCGGTGTGCGGCTTCTCCAGGGCTGCGGCCTCCACCATCTTGGGAGCCTCCTGCCTGGGAAGGTATCCAGTGCCTTGGGCCTGCGGATGCCTTCCCAGGCGGGATCCTGGGGTGGGGGAGGCGGGGACGAGGCAGCCGGATCCCCGTGGGCCCCGCCCGGGAGGCTGCGGGGGTCTGGCTGGTGCCACCGCAGCCTTGGCTTTCCCGGGCGGGAGTCTTCCGGGGCGCGGGGACGAGGCGGCCGGACCCCTGCAGCTTTTGCTTCCCCGGGCAGGAGCCTTCCGGGGCGCAGGGACGAGGCGGGTGGCCCGTAGGGTCAGTGGGAGCTGTGGCCGGCCTGAAAACTGCCCTCAGCCCCTCACCCAGGCTTGCTACACCCCCTGGGGTGAGGGTCTCCACTGGGGAGCTTGGCCAGCTTGCAAACAGACATTGGCCTCTCACCCAGGCTGGCCAGACACACCAGCAGGTGGACATCCCCAGAGGGGTCCCAGACCAGGAGAGGGCACAGGCCCGGCTGAGGGGACCCCCCCCCCCCAGTGCACAAATTTTTGTGCACCGGGCCCCTAGTTTATAAATGAAAGGTAACTCCCTTTCTCTAAGCATGGCTTGGTTTTTCTCCGGTCTTCTGCAACACTAGGGCTCTTGAAAATAATGTGCAAATGCATCCAGCACAGTGCCTGGGCTCAGCAAATGGCACCCGTTTCTAGGAGGGCAGATTGAGGGTTCCTGGCATCACAGATGAGGAAGCTAAGGTGCACACACCATGTCTCTGTACCCCACTTCTTCATTCTCTCTTGCCTCTTACAATCTGGGGTTCTTCCCAGGCTCTGCAGCCTTTGAATGCTTCGCTTGCCCACACTGAGCGGGAATAGGCTGTCGTCAGAGACTCTCCACACCATCCAGATCAGAGCTGCTCCTTGTACCCGGGCCTGGTGGGAAGCGGATGGGGTTCCCGGGGAGGCATCCGTAGGTAAGTGCTGACCCGCTGTTGGAAAGCACTTAGAGTGGTTTCTGGCATTTCTCTAAAAGCATTCATATGCAATCCAGGGAGGGCACGTGCTCTGAAAGGCAGGTGGAAATGCGTCCTGCTGTTCTCAGGAGGCTGCATTCGGAAGGCTCTTGTCCAATTAAAGTATTAGCGAGACCAATTGCTCCTCGAGGTTGTTTCTGAAGAAGGAGGGGCTGATTTTTGCCTCCTTGGGGTGGAGATGAAGCAGAGAGGCAGCACCTGACGCAGAACGAAAGGATGCTGATATGGCTGGCCCAAATCCTCTGTGTGTGTGTGAGTGTAAATGTGTGTGCATTTTCCCTCATTGTTTGCCTTTGTTCTGGACCTTTCTCTCTTTGGTCTCTTAGTGGTTCTCAAGATTCAGCCTATGTAGGAGTGAATCCTGTCTGTCCTTAAGCAAATGGGAATGATAGTAGTACCTGCCTCATAGGGCTGTTGTGAGAGAAGGTGCATGTAAAGCACTCAGCTGTGTGCCTGGCATGTAGTAGATGCTCAATAAACTGGATATATTTTCCTACAACTTTTCTTTCTGTGTGTGCATTTCTCTACATTGTGGCAGGTGTAAGGGCTACCATGGTGTCCTGCAGATAACAGAGATGGTTGCGGGTAAGTGCCAAGGGATCAGGAACGTGTGTTGTGTTCACCACTGTTTCTCTAGCACCAAAGACATTATCTGGGCTCAGCGCAGATGCTCAAACTGCCGATAACGGAACAAACGAGAGATTCTGACCAGAGCCAGCTAAAGTAGAAAAGGGAAAATGATGATGAGGATGTAAAGTGTCACATGGAACTCAGGGGGGAGGGAAGGAGAAGGCCCCAGGGCGGCCTCAGGAAGAGATAGAAGCTGGGGTCTGTGATGCCACAGGGGTGTGCTTGTCATCTCTGCACCCGTGTGCTGTCACTATGTTCTCTCCCCCCGTAGTTTAGTTTCTTCTGCTTGTCAGGTGAATTCTGTCAATGATCAGTTTGGCCAATTTCAGATCTGACTAGATGTCTCTGAATCCCAATTTCAAATTCCCAGGAGTGAATCTGCTTGGCTGGTCTTTGGTCAAGTCTACTTATCAGAAATGGCAGGAAGCAGAGTCCCATGGACCCCACCCCCTCCCATGGATCGGGGGAACTTTCTAGGTGCCCAGTTTAGTGACTGCTTTGCTCTACCGAGTCTGTGGGAGAGGGAGCCAATCGACAAGAGGGTGAGAGTGATCTGGGCATCATCTTCGATGTCGGAGCATGGGTGGGGGAATGTGTGTGTAATGGATTCCCCGGTCCTGGCCAGGTGGTTTATGCTGGAGTGGTATTTGGGCGGAGTTGAAGGAAACTCTTTCCATTGAGGCCTGAAATTTTCTAGGCACCTGCCATGTAACATTTTCCATTTGTTAATATATATATATATATATATATATATATATATATATATATATATATATAATATATATATATAAATATAAATATATATATATTTTATATATATATTTATATATATATAAATATATATATATATATTTTTTTTTAAATTGATTTTTTTACAGAGAGGAAGGGAGAGGGATAGAGAGTTAGAAACATCGATGAGAGAGAAACATTGATTGGTTGCCTCCTGCACACTCTCCACTGGGGATGTGCCTGCAACCAAGGTACATGCCCCTGACCAGAATTGAACTGGGACCCCTCAGTCTGCAGGCCGATGCTCTAGCCACTGAGCCACACCGGTCAGGGCTAAAATATATTTTTTATTGATTTTAGAGAAGGAGAGGGAGAGAGAGATAGAAACATCAATGATGAGAGAGAATCATTGACCAGAATATTCTTCATTTTAATGGAAACAATGAATGCTAACAAATGTGAGATTCAGTGAGGTGTGCCCAAGACCAGCACACTCTTCCCTATAGGATACCTGTAGCTTACCCCAGGGGGAATGAATTACGTGTGCAAATCTCTGACTTAGAGTCCCCCTTGGCCCTTCCCACTGAGCTGTGTTTTCACCTAATGCAGTGCTTTTCGGAGAATGGTCTCCCATCGACCACGGAGGCCTTCCCAGGGGACCTGTTAGAAACCCAAGTTCTCGGCCCCTCCTGCAGGCCTGCAGCCTCAGTGCTCGGGGTGGAGTCCAGCATGCTGTTTCAGATGCTGCTAAAGCTGGGAAAACTAGTGCTGTCATCCATCCATGGACAGGTTTGTTCTTTGGTTCAAGGCTTCAGAGCATCCAGATGTGTGAAGGCTTTTCCGAGAAAGTCTGGGAGAGGAAGCCCTGAGGAGGTGTTGAGCAGAGGTTGCCATTAGCTCCAACCAGCTCCAGCCTTGGGCAGAGTTACAATTCCTGAAGAGATATTGGCTTGGGAGCTCCGGGTAGAGGCTCAGCTGATGAGGGCGATACTACTCTCTGGCCTCATCCCTCCAGGGAGTGATATCAATGTGAAGTTCAAGTTCAGACCTTCAGGCAGAGGGAGCTGTATCAGGCGCTCTGAATTGAATTACGATGGACCAGTGACCATTTTGGTCTTCATTTGTAAGCAAAATGGAAAGGAGCAAGACTGATTCAGTGTCTGCATCCTTCTGTCTCCTTCCATTCCTACAATAACCCCTGAGGTGGATACTATTGTCCTTGAGGTAGTTTGACCTCTCCTGGTGAGGGGCCGGGTGGGGATTTAAACCCAGGCAAGTATATGCCCCTCACCAAACATTCATACCTGGCATGTCAGCCTCTTCTCTTCCCCATTTGTATTTTTCCTCCCCATTTACCCCTTTCCCCCTCCCCTCCCCCCTCCCCCTCTACCTTGGGTTGTGCTCTACTTGGCCTTGTGCCATGTCCCTCGTTTCCTCTCGGGGAGGCTGGGCAGGACTGCGGGCTTTTTGTGCTCCCACCAGCTGACTTTACGAGTGTGGAAGGCAAAAGTTTCTTTTTTTTTAAAGTATATTTTATTGATTTTTTTTTAACGGGGAGAAGGGAGCGGGATAGAGAGTTAGAAACATTGACGAGAGAGAAACATCGATCAGCTGCCTGCTCCACACCCCCTACTGGGGATGTGCCCGCAACCAAGGTACATGCCCTTGACCGGAATTGAACCTCTGACCCTTTAGTCCACAGGCCGATGCTCTATCCACTGAGCCATACTGGTTAGGGTGGTAGAGAGTTGTAACGCCCGCAGCCCTGTCCAGACTGACAGCCCTATGTGCAGAGGAGTGCTGAGGTGGAGGGTGAGAGCCGTGGACCTGGGAGAGAGGGACCCCGTGTCCTGCCCTGGACTCAGCACCAGGAAGGGAGTAGCAGAAGAAAAAGCGTGTGGCCAGTCTCAGAGGGAGCCAAGTGCAAAGGCACCGGGGCATCTGACAGCAGCCTGTGTGGACCTAACCCTACTCCCAGCACAGGGGCACCCAGACATCCTACCCGTGAACTTTGACACATCCCTGTGTGGCAGTGAATGCGAATATTGGGAGTGGGGGTGGGAATAGGGCTGGCTGTACTGTGTTGACTGAAAATAAGTTTCCTCCATCCTGGCAGAATAAGAACTCCCAAGAGAGGCTTAGCTAAGTTGCAACAAATAAGAGAAATTGTGTTTCTTGCACAAGCAAGTGTGTGAACCAGGAGTCTTAGCCTCTATATGTACTCGGCTCATTCTCTCCTCACAGCCAACTGCGAGGTCAGTGGGCTCCTGAGGATCCCTTTTGGTCTCTAGTATTTTGCAGCACTTAGCCATGCAGTCCATCACCTCCTCTCTCCTTTTGCAAAAACAATGGATTTCCCTACTCCCAGTTTTGGTGTCTGCAATTCACCCGTTGGCCACTAGGTGGGGTTATAAATTGCAATATGCTTGGGGCTTGTGGGATAGGCTGATGCTCATAGGAAAAACACGTTAAAAAGAGGAAAAGTGAAGGGTGACTAACTTTTGCTTATGCTCAGAAATAGCACGCTCTCCTCCCCCATCCAGGCATTTCATACTTACTTGCTAACCTGGGTTTTGAAAATTACAACAGTAAAGCGACTTTGCAAATACTTCAGAAGTTTATCAATTTCAACCATCACCATCCCGTTCCTGAGAGATTCCCTGATAACAGTCTAGTCTGTATCCTTTCTAACTTTTTCCTGTGACTCTAAATCCATATCACATACATGCCCATATGTGCCTACATAGGTGTAGCTCCGTGTCCCCATATTAGATATTAGAAAATATTGTTTTCCAGCTTGCTCATTTTCACTGTGCTGGAGGACTTGTCCGGCTTCTGGTGGCCCCAAGGCACTGGCCGAGCTGCTGGGAATCCCCTTCCCCAAGGTCAGTCCTTCAGGGTGACCTGCATCCAACGGCTGACCCTATGGTTGTGTAGTCTTGCCTTCCCAGTCCTACGGGTCATGCCTGAAGGGTGGTTTCACTTCAGATGTCTACCTGGGGCCCTGCCCTCCCTTCCCCTCCCCTCCCCTCCCC
>PVJC01032134.1:0-20133 GCA_004026665.1 Murina feae
GGGGGGCAGGAGGTGGCGCATATGGGGCTGGGGTGTGACGGGAAGCAGGAAGTGCCAGTCATTTCACAAGAAGGCTTGACAGTGGGGAAGGAGCCAGGGAAAGCTGGCAGACCCCCAAGGTGGGGTGGGGGAGTCTGGCCCGACGCGCAGAACCCGAGGCTTCCCAGAGTCCTGTGGGTTTGTCATAGGCCAGGGCTGCCACCCCGCTTCCCCCAACACAGCCCTTTCTCTTCCCCACCCATAACTGTGTCTCTACAGTGACATGTCAACGGCGGGCCGCCAATGTCCTTGGTCCAAGGAAGGATGAATGTGACTGATGTCTCCGCATGCTAGCTTTTCCCAAGAGCAAGCTCTTAAATATAACTCTCCTGAGTGCATGTGGGCTGAGAGACCCCGCCACCTTATTTTCCCCATTCTCTGTCCCTTGATCCTTCTCCTTCGATCTCAGCAAGAACCCCGTTTGTGCAGGTACTGCTCTGGGACCGCCTGGAACCCCTCGAGTGGGAGAGAGGGACGCTGTTGGGTCGGCCCCAGTCCGTTTCCTTCTGAACATGCCCAGCCTTTCTTTGTTTTGGATCTTTGTCTCTTACCAAAACTCTAGCTCCAGCTCCCCACACTCAGACTTCTCTTCCTCCGCTATGAACGGCGAAGACTCAGTTGGAGAATCTTGGATGCAAAATGGCTCAGAGTCACCCACAGGGTCCTGTCTGGGTGTCGCGGAAGCTGTGTCCCTCTGAGAAAGGCCGTGTCATGAGGGCGCTTTCAGTGTTGCCCAAGTGCTTGTCCCACGGTTGGATTTGTTGGTTCCAGGGTCCCTGGACTTAGGCCACGGAACGTTATTATGGATCTAACCCACATCGGTGGCCTAGATTCAGAACCTCTGGGTTCTCTCTCCCTCCCCCCTCAATCAACTTGCTCTATGACTTCAGAAAAGCTACACCCCATCTCTGGGCTTCAGTGACATCTCCTACTCAAAGGCGGTTCTTCATCAAAATTCAACACATACTCATTTTTTCTTTTCTCTCTCCCAAGGCCAGGGGGGCTTCCTTTAGAGACCCCCCAACATGCTCTCCTATGGAGGAGTCTGCTAGGAGTGACTCCAAAGGAGCTTAGAGTAAGGGAAGGGTTGGAAATGGCCAAGAGCCTTTTGTCTGAAAGGTGACAGCCCTTTGGCCTTTAAGGAATCCCATGCCTTACCCTAGCCACAGAGAAGCGCTCCTCATCTGTGGGGCACCCACCCTGGCACTTTCGGGGTGTAGGGTTCCTATGGCAGCCGCTATGGAAAGTCTCTCTGGGCTGGAGGCGAGGGATGAGCCAGTCTGGAGCAGAGCGCTCCTACAGTCACAGCCGTGTTTACAGGAGAGCATATGGATGGAGTTTAGCTTTCATTCCCATCGCTTTTTCCAGAAAGGTTTTCCAGCCAATAAAAGGCATACCTTAACCGCTGCCGGCGTCCGAGGTCTGTCTGTCTTGTCTGTTTGTCTGCTATGACGCAGGGGTTCCCAGACGACACTCTGACCTCTCCCAGCTCTTTATCACAACCATCCCCTCCAGGACTTGGAATTTAAAACCTGAGCACTCAAAGCCGCGGTCTTCGCCAGCTATACGGAAACAGCTCTTCGAGGGGCCCTCGGTTTGGGGGTGTCACCCTAGTGCCAGGGCCCTAAGTCGTGGTCTCAGCTGTAAATAAGTGACGGGTAAGAAGCCAGGGCAATGAGGAGGACTTATTGTTGGCTATGTTCTTGGCTACAATGGGTTGCTCATGGGTGCCCTCTCTAAAAATACTATTGCTGCAGCTACTGCTAATAATAATAATATTCCTCGACTTATGCAGGCACCACCAAGCAGCAGGCTGGATCCCAGCCTACTTTTCTCCAATGGGTGACGACACGAGGGCCCCTCGCCTGTGGCTGAGCTGGTGGGAGGGTTCCTAGCCTTTGATACGTGCTTGGCACAGGTTCATTGCGCCAGCTCCATGCCCATCCGAGATCGGAAGGCAACAGAGGCTCAGGGCAATGAAATACCACATCCAGGTCCCCACAGCTGCTAAGTAGAAGGGTTGGCATCAAGACTCAGGCCTGTGTGTAGCCCTCATCTGGGCTCTGCCCACTCCTGAAAGGGGATGGCAAGAAGCCCTGGAAGCCACCGGAACAACCACTGTCCATGCCACCTGTTCCCCAGGATAGGTGTCCTGACATGTGGGGCTTGGAGGAGAAGATACGAGTCTAAGAGCCTCAGGAGAGGGTCATCCCTTAAACACATGCCTCATGGGTTGTTACCGTGTGACCCTTTCAGACGTTCTGGATGTTTGAAATGTTCTTAATACAGGAAACATACAGCACAATGAAAGCAAGAAGAGTCTTCTCAGAAGGCAAGAGGGCCTTTGCCCGGTGACCCCAAATGTAACTGCAGCATTTTCTAGAGGCAGGAGGGAGCTGCTGGGGCTGGACGCTCCGAGCCCCATCTCCAGGGGCTAAGCTGACTGGCTGGATCCAAGGGCATCTGCCCTGGGATGGAAGGATGGGTTCCCAGAAACAAAAAGCCCCTTTTCCCTAAATGTCGTCGATCGCCACGTTACATGCTGCAGAGGTAAGTGTCTGCTGCGAGGCTGGCGGGAGCCTGAACGTGACGTGCTGATGATGAGGCCGCGAGTCTTGCATGCAACTTTGTTTATATGCTGGGCTCTCTCACAGACCAGGGCAGGGAGCCGCTGTGGAGCCTCCACGGGAGCCTGGGAGCGTCAGCATGTTATGGACACGCGTGTTGATGTTGCTGTCTAACTATGTGAGCCATGGCAAGTTTGGTTAAAGCAAAGCGCTGTGAGAGGGTACATGCCCTTGACTGGAATCGAACCTGGGACTCTTGGGTCTGCAGGCCAACACTCTATCCACTGATCCAAGCTGGTGAGGGCTGGATGCCCATTTTTAAAAAAATATATTTTATTGATTTTTTACAGAGGGAGAGGGATAGGGAGCTAGAAACATCGACGAGAGAGAAACATCGATCAGCTGCCTCCTGCATACCTCCTACTGGGGATGTGCCTGCAACCAAGGTACGTGCCCCTGACCAGAATCGAACCTGGGACCCTTCAGTCCACAGGCCGACACTCTATCCACTGAGCCAAACCGGTCAGGGCTGGATGCCCATTTTAACAGTTAGCCATGCATTATGTCAAAGGGGCTGTTGGCTTTTGGGAGCTGACACCCCCTCTTTGAAGGGAGAGCAAGAAAGACTCCTTGCCGTGTGTCACCTCCAAGCCATCAGGGCTGAGTGGGAGAAGAGACCAGCCCTTCTCAGGAAGCCGCTGCCGTCCCAGCCAAGAGGGTGCTCGGGCCTCAGGTTGAGGCAGGTTCTCACCCAGCAGCCTAATGTTTGCAAAACAAGCACCACCGGGAAGAAGAGGCTCGGTCTGTGGAGCCTTCCCGGGGTTGCGGGGTTGCGACAGTCTTGGAAGATGCGAGCTGGTTGGGGAGCCCCGGAGGCGAGGCTGGGAGGCAGGCCTGCCTGGGGAAACACCGCCCTCTCTGTTCAGGGCCCGGGCTGCAGGGCGCTGAGCAAGGAAGGGCTATCTGGCCTGGCTAATTGTCCAGTGTTTATATTTGAAAAGGGATACTACACTTCCAGGATAATTCCCTCCAGCCTCCTCTGGGGCTAGGATTTCCAGGGGGTCTAGAATCCCGAGGAGAAACCCGGGGCTGATTACCTGGCCGGCTGGGCTGCAATCACACCTTTCAATACTAATTATCTGCTCCTTGAGTTCAATGACATTGAGCGTCCCGGCGCTGGCTGGGGCGGACCTGGCTCAGTGGTTTGCATCACTGGCTTGAGACAATGATTCGAATGGACAAAGTACCCGCACTGGGCCTTGATAAGCAGGAAATGAACGCTTGTTTGCAAATAAGATTGGGAAATGCGATCAGTTTCTTGCTCGGCATTTGTCTTTGGGTTACTGGCCTGATAATACTAATGAAGAAATATGTTAGAAGTCACCAGTGAGGGAGCCTTTTTGTAATGATCTCTGCATTCTCCAACTTTCTGAAGCAACGGCAGGGGCAAACGAGATGTGTTTGCTTGTGTGTGTGCGTGTGCATGTATGTGTGTGTGTGCGCGCGCGTGCATCTGTGTGTGTGTGTGTGTGTGTGTGTGTGTGTGTTTCTCTGCGAGAATTCTAGCTTGAATGTTTCTTTGCCGAGATTTGGGGAGATGGGTAATGAATTGATAGGCTACTTTTTCAGGGTTGAGATTTGGTCATAAGCATGGCTTTTCCCTTCACGGAAGAGAAATTTTACTGCTACTTAGATGGGGTTCACTAGTTTCATAACCAGCTTTGTTGCATACTCATGCCCGGGGTGGACTGCTTGGGGGCTGGGACGCATGCCCAGTGTCAGGGCTCTTGGAGGAGGAGTAGCTGGGGGTGGAGGGGTGGGGTGTGGAGGAGAGATGGATCCAGGCCAGCGACCTGCCGAGCTGCCTGCACTGGGGTCCATCTGAATGTATCATTTCTGGCAAAGGAGTGCCCAGGACAAGGAGTAAATGTTCCTGGTCTGTAATCTTTTGGGGAATGTTGCTTTCATATCCGGACTCCTTGATCATAAACTAAAGAAAGCTACTCTCATCTGTTGAACTGTGTCCCCACCAAAAAAAGACGGTGAAGCCCTAACCCCCAGGGCCTCAGAACATGACCTTATTTGGGAATAAGATCATTATGGATATACTTAGTTAAGGAAGTCACACTGGAGTAGGGGGTTGGGACCCACCCAATGGGTTTGGTATCTTTCTGAAAAGGGGAAATGTGGACGCAGACACATACAGAAGGAAGACGCGGGGGGGCGGGGGCACCACGAGAGGGTAGGATTGGATTGGAGCATCTACAAGACCAGGAATACCCGAGGCCACCAGGAGAATGACATGCTCAGGTCTATAGAGGGAGCATGACCCTGCCGATACCCTGATTTCACACTTCTGGCCTCCGGGACGGTGAGACAATCCACTTCTGTTGTTTTAACCCACCCGCTGTGCAGCATGGTGTGATGGAAGCCCTAGGAAGCCTAATGCACGTCGCTTCCACAGAGCCAAACAGTTCAGATGGGAAGAGCAGTGTCAGCCCACCCACGCCAGGGAACACATGCGGCCTTTGCTTTCCCAGCCCAGGCAACGGGAGGTTCTCTGGGGCCTGTTCCCACTGAGGTCCCTGCAGTCTCCTGGAGCTGTTTCAGTTTCAGGGGACGAAACCAACCACAAGCACGCCCCGGGCCACATTACTAGCAGGCCAGGATGTAACCGAGACTGCTGTTTGGGATGATGGACTTCCACTCTGAATTCCTGCTTCCTGCTCTTCGCTTCCCAGCCTTCACCCTCGAAGGGCAGCCAAGAGAAAAGCACTAAGAGCAGGAATTGACTTTGGAGCCAAACATGGTGAAACCACACGCAGGTTTGCCCTGGCTGGTGTGGCTCAGTGGGTTGGGTGTTGTCCCATGCACCAAAAGGTTGGTGCCTCTGTTCCCAGTCAGGCACAGACCTAGATTGCTGGTTGGATCCCCAGAGGGGGAGTATGCAGGGGGCAGCCGATGGATGTTTTACTCTCACATTGATATTTATCTCTCTTTCCCTCACCCTGCTCTCTCTCTCTCTTCAAAAAAATCACCTAAAAAAATCTAAAAACAACAACAACCAAACCCCAAAACGAACACGTGCAGTTTCAATGCATTTTCTTTCCTACCTGATCCATCTCGGGGCCCTTCGCGATAGAGTGTTACCTTTAACGCTCCTCCCATGCACCTTGCCCACCTATAAGTGGGACCTGGAAGGGAGTGGAGACCCTCCGGTGTATGAACTTCACCGTTCTCTCTCTGCTAGGCTCCTGAGAATCACCAGGTCCATGAGGTCGTGACGAGTTTCTCTGTCCACTTGGCTCCTACCTTACAATGGAACGCACAACAGGGTGGTGATTTCTCTCACCCCAGCCCTCACTTTTTGCCAGGGTAAGTACTTAACACCATCGAACCCAAGAGCTGTAGGGCCTTGAGAGATCAATATTAAAGCTTTACGGTTTTGCCTTGAGAATGCTGAGGTTCAAACTCACCCGAGACACTCTTGCCTGAAAGCAGACTCCGAACCCGGGTATTCTAAACCTTGTAATCTTAGTGTCCTGCCACAGCCCACCTCTTCCTATCCCTGGAAGCTCCCAGGCTTAGCCCAGGATTAGGCAACTCCTCATGGGGTCAGCACGAGTGGGTCTCACTCTCTCCATGCAGCCTGTCCTCCCCCCGCCTGGGCTCCTTCCATCAGGAAGGAAAGGACAACTATTTGCTGGAAACCTGCTCTTGGCCATGCAGCAGGCTCAGGGCTTTAAGAGTTTGCGCAGATGAGAGGACTGTGGCTCGGGGAGGTACAAGTCCTGGCCAAGATCATCCAGCTGTTAAAAGTAGAGCCGGAGCCCACACTTCTCTGGGGAGGCCCGTTCTCCAGCGAGAGAAAGGGTCCATGCCCCAGCTCCATGTATGGGTGTGACTGTCACCAGCGACATGAGGGTGAAAACACTACCCACGTGCTACATGTCACTCTCTGCTGCTCTTCCCGCTCTGCTGTGTCATGTTTCCATGTCAACAAGAGCCTTCTGGTCCAGCGGGAGCCAGGCCTGCTATCTGTAAATGAGGTGATTTTTTTTTTCCTGCTCCGACCCTTCCCGACATAAATAGCACAGCCATGGTGGGGCACACACAGCCTTCCCCCCTACCCCCCGCACGTTCCTAGGTCCAGCAGCAGAGGCAAAGCAACGCAGCAAATATTTGGTGGCACCGCGATGACCAGGGGGAGAGGGTGGTGAGTGAGCTCCTCTATTCGAGTTGGTTTCTCGCCTCGACAGGGATGACTCAGGCGCCACTAGGCCAGTCAGCAAGCCAAATACGAAGGATGTTCCATGAGGAGCACAGAACTCGGGCCACTCCTCAGCTCCCCCTCCCTCCATCCCAAGCCTCTCTTGTCACGTCTCTCCACTCCTGTTGCTACGGCCACCACCACATCCTGCTCACTCGCGCCGATGCTGTGGCAAGGTTTTGCCCCACCTCCTCCTAAAATGGCCCGGATGGTGTACTGGAAAGACTGGGTGCCTGCTTGGGCTCCTGACCACCCGACCCTCCACGGTTACAGGAACCACATGGGGGAAAACCCTACTGGACCTCCTTTCCTGCACCTGCAAGGAAAGTTCTCCCAAATGACACACAAACATGGCAAAGTAGGGATGTCTGCGCCCCATGCTCACTGCAGCATTACTCACAAGATGGGAACCACCTAAGTGCCTGTCAACAGGTGAGTGACCAAGATGATGCCTATGGGGTGTGGCCGAAGTAGGTTTACGGTGCTGAGTGTGTACACACAGATTTTATTTATGTTAGCATTTATTAATTATTGCATTGGTTTTCATGCAAGCTGTAAGCCTACTTTTGCCTCCTCCCCTGGATATCGCCTGCGCGCGCGCGCACACACACACACACACACACACACACACACACACACACCGGGATACTGTTCAGCCATCAGAAAGAACAAAATCTTGCCATTTGTGACAACCTGGATGGACCTTGAAGGCATTAGACTCAGTGAGATAAGTCAGACGGAGACAGACAAATGCTGCAAGGATCACTGTGTGTGGAATCTTAAAGAGCACAACTCGTCAGAACAGAGAGGAAGATGGTGGTTTCTGGGGCTGGGATAAGAGAGAGGCTCCCTCAGGGTACAGACTAGCAATGGGTCAACAAAGCAGCCCTGGAGACCAGTGCAGGGCATAGCGAACAATATTGTATGATGATCACCAAATGTGCTAACAGACTAGGTCTTAATTATTCAAAATTATCCAAAAAAATAGAGTGGATAATTATGTGACTGATAGAGGAGCTATTATATTACATTATATACATGCATCAGATCAAAACGCTGTACATCTTTTTTTAAATATATTTTATTGATTTTTTTTCAGAGAGGAAGGGAGAGGGGTAGAGAGTTAGAAACATCGATAAGAGAGAAACATCGATCAGCTGCCTCCTGTACACCCCCTACTGGGGATATGCCCGCAACCAAGGTACATGCCCTTGACTGGAACCCTTCAGTCCACAGGCTGACACTCTATCCACTGAGCCAAACCGGTTAGGCTGTACATCTTGCATTTAGACACTGTTATGTGCCAAATATTTTCCTGTAAAGAACACTTGGAATAAAGGGGCTCTACTTTGTAGTAAAATTAATCCTTCTTCCAGCTCTGAAACCTGGAAGTTTTCTGCGCCAATATCCCTTCTCCAACTGAGCGCATGTGAAGAACAAATATAATTGGTCAAAAGGCTACTGAGTGTAAAATCACATCATTCATTTATTGACAATCTCAGGCACTCGGCAAATCTGCATTGTAGGAATAGAGCTTCATTGTGAATTTCTATGTATTAACTTGTCACTCATAATATTTTTTTTCAGTCTGCCGTTAAATTCTTCCATGACTTGGATATTCTTATAAACACACTTATGCTGATAGAGCAGATTCCCAGGCAGATGTGGGGAAAGCGTTACACAAGTCCTGTGGTACACTGGCCATAACTTACAGAACATGCAATAGTTTGTGCTGTCCTGTCTAGCAACAAGGTCATAGTTTCCTTGGCCTTCTGAGCTACACATCTTTCTGCCACTGATATTCATCGTTCCCATGAGCTCAACTGAAGATAAAATTGTCCAGGGATCCAGATTGATCTCTACCTTGAACTAATTAAACCTGGACAAAGGAAAGACATCAACTCATGAGTTCAACAGATATTGATGAAATCCTAATCAAATTCCAGGCATTGTGCTGACACGGCAGAGGGCAGCCCTCCAAAAGGGAAGACAAAGCAAGTAGAAATTATTAAAAATTGTGACAAATACAGAGTGTCCCCTCATAAAGTATATATACTTTAATAGCTGATAGCTCAGTTTGAAAATGAAATATATGTTAATAAACACTGCTTTTAAAATTATTCAAAGAGTGCATCTACATTTTTTGGGGACACCCTATATTTAAAGAAAATAAATGAATGGCCCAGTAGAGAAAAAGTGGGGTGGGAGGGTGGAGCATGACTTCCCTCACCTGCTTGGGAAAAGGCTCTTTGGGTGGATGGCATGTAAGCTTAACCCTGAAAGTGGAGGGGCACTATTCACTAGAAGGAAGGTGTGAAAGCAGGGGAGAGGGAAAGAGCATCTTAGGCAGAGACAAGAGCACATGCAAAGGCCCTGGGGTGGGCAAGACTTCCGTACATTGGAAGAATCAAACTAATGCTCACAATTTTTCAAAGGTGGAGTCTGTGGCACCTTTCCAAGCCCACCTGGCTAGGAAGTGGAGAATGGAGGCTTGTCCTCTATGCCACCCGCTGGGCCTCATGGCTTGTAGTCCGCTGGGTGTGTGTCTGTGTAAGGAAGTCAGAATGGATCACCTGTCAGGGCTGGGGAGGCTGGGCTCGGCGGGCAGGATGTGGAGTGTGTGTATTTTCTGCTTGTGCTTGAAGTTTGCTTCCCTGCAAATACATGCCTAACTGCCCTGCACCTTCCATGGGGAAGCCAATGGCGCCACTCCATCGCTCATGAGCGATCCTGCAAAAACAAATCCATATGCTTCACGCAACCCTAGGTGCCAGCCGGTCAGACCTGCGCTGGCTGGGCGGCTCAGAGCTTGGGAACAATCTGGTGCTCAGGAAGGGAGAGAAGAAAAACAATTTCAAATTCCAGGCATCCGGGGCCTCTTACAGACGGCTGTTGTTGGGAAAAGGAGAAGCTACACTGTGCGGAGGAGCCCTGTGGCGCCTCTGGGATGGGAGAGGATATTGAGGTTAGGGGCTGCTGCTTGGGGTGTGAGCGGTGGGGATAGGGTTGGGCAACCCGAAGATAGGGCAGACATTTACGTGTGTGAGCTTGAGCGGGTCCCCTTTAAGAGCCTCGATTTCGTGGTATTCACAATTATGGAAGAGTGCCCTCTGCTTGCCTTCCTCAGTTGAACATAGGAGTGAGAATGCCCTTCGAAAGGTGCCCGTTAAGGGTCAGGAATGGCTAAAGGGGGCTGCCTCCCCCCTGAAATATGTAGTTGGTCAGACCCCCAAGAGTGTTTTAGGGACTTTCACCCTCCTGGGCATAACCATGGGAGAAAGTCTTGTAGTTTTTACTTATGGGGTATACTAAAAAGAGAGGCGCTCAGTTTTGGGGTTGTCAGCCTGTTGATTGGTTAGCGTTTATGCCATGTTTTGAAAAATGTCTGACTGAAGCCACTTGGGTGTGGATGCTAGCATGAGGCTCTGAGTGACTCTCACCATAGCTGCAAGTCATCCTATGCGTGAGGATGGAGATGGTTGCAAGGAACCGTGCGTCTCTATGCTCCATGACAAAACAGAAATGCTGTTTCTTCATCTGCTGGTGCTTAGATCTCTAAAGGTGGTCTCCATCACCATCTCGGGAGGATATACAGCGACGGGGAAGATGAATGGACATTTCAAAAATTGAACCCATTGGATCTGAAATGTGTCAAGTCTGGATGTCTCTCCTTGACTTTACTCTTCCCTGAAGCCCATGACATGAGCTCCTCCTTGCCTGGTCCACTCCAGAGAGCGCAGGCCGGTGGAGGAGGCAGGAAGGGAGGTTCCCAGACCTGGACTTGCTTTTAATATAGTGAGTGCTTGTTGCCTTTTCTGATTCAATTGTCCAGTTCATTCAGGTCACTGAATACAGATTTCTGGAGCTCCGTTGCGAAGGCCAACCTACTGGCATGGGTGATCCTGAGTAATGACGGCGCCGGGAAATTCCTTCCTTGCTGCTTCATAGTTGCCAGGTCTTCAGAAGGGAAGGGCTGCTGTTTGCAGGGTGGACCTTTGCACCTGAGTGGAGCTTGGGAAACTTCGCAGCTCTACTTCGAACTCCCTTGTAAGAAGTCAGAGCAAACATTAGAAGCCAGTGACTAACCCATGTCTTAAATCCTTTCCACGAGAGTCAGATTCCACTCCCAGCTGGTTAAGCAGGACCTCTGGAGCCCGGATGTGAACATTGTGGCATCCATTTTTAAATGGGCTGCCCATTGGCTGGTGACCAACTACCACTTTTGACCAGAGGATGAGGCAGAAGGAATAAAAATGGCAGAATAGGTTGTATGGCCTTAGGTTTAGGTGGATGGCTCAGCAGCTCCAGTGGCATCTTTGAGTGTTGGTCACTGAACAATTGGTTAGATTACAGGTTACTTTTCCATTTTATCAAGTCATTAGTAACTTGGGGTGAGAGCAATCTGCGACTGAGCAAACCCCTGCAGCTGCCATTTTCTAAAGCAACAGGTTCACTGTGTAACTCTGTTTCAGTTCTCTTACACACAATGGAGAAATGATCAACCTGAGCTACCACAAGCCTCACTGTGGGTCTCTCCACTGATCCCTTCACAATCTGAATTGTATTGAAGAACATAATGACAGACACATTTGTTCTTGGGATTTCAGCCCTTTTACCCCCCACCTTTAGTTTGGTAGTGATATCATTACTAAAATGGGTTAAAACATTTGGGGTTGGGCATGAGGCTTTGTCTCAGGCTCTGGGAAGACCCCCGCACAGGCTGCCTTCAGTAATGGGGATGTATCTCAAAGGTTGGGGTGAGTTGGGGGGTGGGGAGAAAGGCATACCATCTCTTCCATCACAGTGTCTCCTCGGCCCTTAATACCCCAGGACTGGGAGGGGTATGGACCTTCATGGGGCACTTGGCTTCAGAGCCCCAACTTCTCGTCTGCCTAAGAGGCATACTCCCTGAAAGGTTTTGGTTAGGCTTACATTACACCAAACTACCTAGACAGGAACCATATCATGACATATAAGAATGAACCATTTAGCCATTTTCCTTTAATGTGTTTGGACACGGTGGGCATCTGAGGATTTGGGGGCTCCTCCTCCATTTTTCTCTCCCATAAACCTTTTGAAGTGGGTCTGAGTCTTGTCATCCCTGTTTTACAGATGAGGGAACTAAAACACTGAGGTGTTAAAATGAACACCCCGAGGCTACTCATTTAGGAAGTGCAGGTCCAGGGGTTGGATCTGGGTAATCTGACTTTCAACTCTTGATCTCAACATTCCTGCTACTCGTATCTCTTCAAAAGTATCTCTGTGCATGAGACAGACAGAAAATTCCACAGTTGGTTTTCTGATCAGACAAGACAGAGACTCCCTAGCACCAGTCTGATCCAATCACATGGGATTTGAAACTGAACCACTGAAGGCCAAGGATGATTAGGGGACCTCCCCAGTGAGAGAAATTTCATGTATCCAGCACCCAAGGCTGCTCATCTCAGCATGGTCTTTTCAGTGACTGATCCTTGGTCCAGTCCATTGATTCATTCAGTCCACAAATATGTATCAAGCCCCTCCTCTGTTCTGAAGACTGTTCCAGTGGCTGGGAACATAGTTGATTGAATTAATGTCTCTGCCCTCATAGAGCTCCTATTCTAACAGGAGAGACTGTTCTAAGTAAATAAGCAATGATGCGACGAATAAAAATATTCGTCTAGAGGGTAGCGAGTGTTGTGGAGGGTACGACTTTAGAATGGGTGGTCAGGAATTAGCTGTCCGAGAAGGTGACATCTGAATAGGATCTTGAGTGACATGAAGGGGACAGGCAACAGGCAAGCCTCACATGGAAGTACCATCGTTATTTTGTGAAATAAATTCTTTGTACTGTGCATATGACTTTATATCTGAAAAGTACCAGGGCAGCCTGGACAGCAAGGCCACCATGAGAATGTCACTCACCAAGACAAGGCTTCAGGAGCTATTTTAATCCACGTGCTGTTGCCGGAGGGCATGGGTGGGGCAGATGGCCCATGAAGCTCTTGGCTCCAAGGGGGTGCTCTGCTGACTGGGGACTTGGGCGCTGTTGAGTGATTCCCTGTTTGTGCTTCTGAATTCAATTAGAATTGGGCAGCCTCTTTGCTGCGGTTTTGTTCCTCAGGCCGGCGGACCAGAGCTCCGGCCAGTTTTCGTTTGTGCTGGTTTACTTGGAGGGAAACGTTGTGACATTGGATGAATGATGTGTGTGAGACGCAGCCATCCCCGGTTGATGGCAGCACACTTGCCTTCCAATGGCTTGTGTGCGGATCAGCATTTCCAGGTCCCCCATGTTGACTGTTGCCCAAGGCGGTCACACTCATGCAGTGGATCTAAAGGAGGTCCCGCCTCAGGCAGGGTGAGGACAAAATGCACAAAGACAATATAATGTGTAACTGACCAGGCAGAGGAGTGTGTCGGTGAGGCTAGATGCTTCCTCTGGGAAGAGTCTGGACAGTGACGAGCACTTTTGGGCGAAGACAGGGACAGCCTTGGGCAACATCCCTCTTTCCAGCCCAGGGGAGAACGTTGACATAAAAAATGTGACCCAGGGGAGTGCGCATGTGAGTGAAGGTGGATGCTCCGGGGGCATCTTTGGCCGGAGGTAACATTTCACCTCTGTTCAGAGCCAACTTTTGCGTTTTGGCAAAAACACATTTTGCAACTCAAGACTTCTCTTCTTGCTTTCCCCTGATTAGTTGTTAGTTGAAAGCTCTCAACACCTCGGCTCTGGCCACCCCTCCCTGTTATTCCCCTTATCCCTGCAGCTGCCAGCTTTCAAGCTCAGGGCTGTGGCCAGGACAGCCAAGTGTAGCAAGGTAAGGGGGAAGAAAGCAGGGGAGAAGAGAGGGAAGCAGGGAAGGAAGAGAGAAGACATTCTGAAGCCATTCAGGTCTGGTCTTGGGGCTGCTTCTCTCCTGGACATGGGGCCGGCATCAGAGGTTAGGACGGTCAAGTTCACATCTGATCCTCCACTGCAAGCACTGTGTGCCCTTGGACAAGTGACTTAACCTTTCTGAACTTTGGTTTTGCTCATCTGGAAATCAGTAATGTGAGGGTTCATCTCAGTGAAATAGCTTCAGTCAAAGGATGCTGCTCAGGACATTGTCAGCATGAAAGCTGAGAGCTGTTCCATTATTACTTTGTTTAGATACCAAGGCCCCCACTTCAGGGTAGCACTGCCTGTCCTGGGGTGAAATTGCACCCACGTAGTCAAGGTCTACATAGTCTGTGACTTGACGCAGTTAAGAAGTCTGAACAAGCTCAAAGCTTGTTATGACATGAGACCTTCTTAGAGGTCCAGCTGCCAGCAAAGCCACTGGGAAGCTGTGAGGGTTCATTTATGTGTCACCTTGGCCAGGATGTAGGATCTAGCTATTTCAGAGAGGAAGGGAGAGGGAGAGAGAGATAGAAACATCAATGATGAGAGAGAATCACTGATCAGCTGCCTCCTGCCCACCTCACACTGGAGATCCAGCCCACAACCTGGGCATGTGCCCTGACTGGGGATCAAGCCGTGACCTTCTGGCTCATAAGTCAACACCCAACCACAGAGCCATGCTGGGCTGATCTGGCTATTTCATCCAACATTCATCTAAAAGTGCTGAGAGAGTGTCTTGTAGGTGGGGTTCACATTTACAACCCGCTGGCCGCACATAAAGGAGATTACTTTGATAGTGTGGGTAGGGCTTGTCCAATCAGCTGAAGGGCTTAGGAACAAAAATGAAGGTTTTCCAGAAAAGGAGAAATTCTGCTTCTAAGTTACAGAATCAACCCAGAGCTGGGCTTCTCGCTTGCGGGTCTACACTGTGTGTCCTTGTACTCTCTCTAACCACAAGCCAATTTCTAAAAACAACTTTCTATATACAGGGTGTCCCCCACAAAACGTATACCCACTTTATCAGCTGATGCTAGCTCAATTGATGTTTCTTTCTTTTCAGATTTAACTCATTGGAATATATAATTATTCAAAGTGTATATACATTTTTGGGGGGACACCCTGTCTATATAAAATAAAACTACATATATTTATATTTTTATATATTATTCACAATACATTGTGAATAATATATAAAAATATAAAATACAGCCCTAACCAGTTTGGCTCCGTGGATAGAGCGTCAGCCTGCGGACTGAAGGGTCCCAGTTTGATTCCTGTCAAGGGCATGTACCTTGGTTTCAGGCACATCCCCAGTAGGGGGCGTGCAGGAGGCAACTGATCGATGTTTCTCTCTCATCGATGTTTCTAACTCTCTAGCCCTCTCCTTTCCTCTCTGTAAAAAATCAATAAAATATATTTAAAAAATTAAAAAATATATATATATAAAATACATATAACTGTATTAAAGCATATTTCTATTTCTATATAAACTGCTCCCCTTCTGTTTCTCTGGCGAACTGGGCTGACATAGAAACTCCTGACTTCCACACACACATGGACCATTTTAGCAGGAATCTTTTTTCAGTTCATCTATTATTGGAATCCAGACTTGAGTTCTTAATGAAAACAAACACTTGAAAAAAAAAGAGGATGAAGGCCGGAGCTTCTGGTTAGGAGGGACCGGTGTGGGGAAGGATTTCCTAATCTTAACCTGGAGAGGGAATCTCAGGGTGGCGTGGATGGCGGCCCAAACCCCAGCCCAGCCCAGCCCGTCCTGCGCGGCTCAGAGCAGTAAACAGTCTGGGCGGGGTGTGCAGTTCTGCCGGCTCCATTGCTCAGTGTTCTGGGCCTTCCCCCCAGGCTTGGTCACGGTGGTTTGTTTAAAATTAGTTCTTGTTTGGCCTGTGGGGGAGAGTGAATTGCAGAGTCTGGGATTTACTCTGGGCCTTTTGCATTTCAGGTTCTGAGGGCTGGATCCCTTGTCTATTTTAAAAGCAGGGAGATGCGGGCCCAAGACTGTGATGCCACCAACCCTCTGTCCTCGTGGTCAGAGGCTGTCACCTGGCCTGATTGGGCAAGGGGGTCCCTGTCCCAAAACGGTGCTCCAGACACCCATGCTGAGATGCCCCCAATCTTCCCAGGGAGTCATTCCTTCCAGGTGGACCTGCAGTTGCCCCAGGGCAAAAGTGGCTCCCAGATCTGTCACAGCCCATTTAGTTTCATCTTGAGGACTCACCGGCACCTTCTCAAGCAGGGTCACCTTGGGACAAGACACGGGGGAGGCAAGCCTTGATGGAGGAAGGGAAGGAAGATTGAGGTATTCAGCACATTTCTGGAAAAGAAGTTTGGCTCTCTGGGAGGCAGCATACCACCACTGGGGACTGGGGAGTGGACAATGAGCATAGGGAGATGCCTCAAAGGGGACAAAGGAGCCCCAAACCTGGCATTCATTCACTTTCCAAGAGTGACTTCAGTTGGTGTGAAACTTCTGACTTTGAAGTTATTTTCACTGAATATATTTGCTTTTCCCCTTTGTGTGTAGTTGGTTTAGACCCAATGCCAGAGCAAGGCTACACGTGGCCGACTACACACATTGCCTGGTCCCTGGGAACATAGCTAACCTATTCTTGAGTTCATGGGACTCACCATGACTGTCCTTCGTGGACTTCAATCACGCAGCTTTGTCTAAATCAAGAACCACATCACCAAGCCATCTTGCAAACCCACTGTAGGCATGGGCGTTTAGGACAGACACCACACACACACTCACACACACTCACTCCCATCACAGACACACATGCTCATAAAATGCTGTGCTACGTTAGAAGTGTAGTTATATTCATTTCAATTCCTTTAAAAGCCGAAGGGATGATGAGTGATTAGATTGTTAGTGACCTGAAGTGATACATTGAAATCCTTGGTTGGCAGTTCGGTCTCATGGCCACCAAAAAGGAATGGTCCTTGGGATGAAAATTAGCTTGGCAAGAATGTTAGGATTTTAATACTCCAGCTAGAGTAAAACAAAAAAGAAGTTATAGAAATAATTGGAATATTGCTGTGGATTCATATTAAGTTATGATAAAAGACATTCACATACCTGTCCTATAGTCAAATTTTTTGTTCCAATTATGGGCAACTACATAACTTGTTATTCAGTTCAGAAAAATCTGTATAGTTTATATTCAAACAGATCCATTTGAGAAATGAAAACAAACAAACAAACCAAAAACTACACAAATGTTGGTTACCTACCCAGTGGCTAGTCCCTGCTATGTCTTCCTCACAGAACCCTGTTTTGGTTGAGGTTTAAGGAAGCAACATGTAGGGAAAGTGGGCTAGGAGATGCTTAGATAGGGAAGTTGATTTGATCTAAGCCAATCATGAGACCCTTGAATTTCTTTTTGCCCATGATTGGCTTAGAGGTCAGCATCCTAAACTTGGCTTAAGAAAGACGAGAATCTTCTGGAGGCTCTTGGAACATATTGCTTGAAAAGATTCATTGAAATAGGCCCTTCCTTTTTGCCTTGAATGTTGCCATGGAGAACATATGCTCAAAGCTGCTACCAACCAATTGCAACCACCAGGAAAAACCAAGGGACTGAGACACCGACTCTCGAGCTGTACATTAACCCTTCCTGGAGCCACCTACCTCATGACTTGCTGATCTGTCCTTACTGTTTAAACTATTTTTAACGGTGTTTTGTTACTTGCAGCCAAAAAAGTTCCATTGATACACTGCAATATTAATTAAGGAGAAAAATAAACATGTCTGAGACTTAGTTTTTATATCTTTATTGGTCCTGAGTAAAATGGACAAAAAGCCGATTGTACTTTTGGTAACTTAGGAGCGATGACCTAAGAAGAAAGCAATTTGGAAAGCATTCGCACACTCACGTGCCCACAGGCACACACCTACACACTCAATGTGTTCTTGAAATTGATATGTTGGGGTTTCTAGGCATTGCCATACCTAAAAAAAATGATGAAGGATGAAGGATCTGAGGGACTTAGATTGGATACGCAAGTGTGATACATTGGCACTACATCAAGAGGTAGAGAAGGGAAGCCAGGAGTGCCAGGAGCATAAGAGATCACCAAGGAGACGACGACCTCAGCTTGGGTTGGAATTCTCCTTCAGCCTCATTGCTTCCCAACCTCAGAAGCTCTGCCTGCTAAGTGTGCTTTACAGACAGAAAATCCAAGGTGCAGACAAGTCAGGACTTTCTCTTAGGAGCCGAATGGACCACATTCCCAAAGGATTTCCCTTACTGTACATTACCTCTGCATGCTCCCGTGCTCAGCCCTCTGAAGATCTGTGTATGAGCTTGAGGAGAAAAGAGAAGTCATGGCTGGGGCCACTGGACTTGAAACTATAAGTTGATCACAAGAAAAATGGTTTTCATTTCAATTAACCCAGCCATCTGGAGTGCTCAGGGCCTAATAGCCAAATGTAAGGAACCGCATTTGGAAGACATTAATTTGCCTTTGTAGCTTAGCAAGCAGGTCATTACGGGTCACTCTCAGGACCTTAGAAACACCAGACCGGCCACTGATGGCGATCCTAACTGGGTGTGACAGGTCTGGATGCCATGCTTCCAGGTTGCTGCAGGGACATACTTCCTGAAAATCACCTCTGATTTAAAACTCTGTCCCGACAGTCCAGCCTCGAAGGCATGGTATCTATAACCTCCAGGGAAGGAGCTAAGGAAAACATCCATGGGTCCTCGTGAACATTTCCAGTTCAATTATCATCAAGTGCTTCCTCAAGGACAAGGGAGTATAGGAACAGTGCTGTCCACGAGGGACCAAGAGGGCCCAGAGCTCACTGCTGCTTTGAGCTTGGTCATTTCTGTAGGTTGAGGACTCCATGGGGCTAGGAACCATCACGAATCAAGCCCCTCTCCACTGACTACAGATAAGAAATAAGACGCTTTTGAAAGGTATAAGTCTAGTGGGGAGGAGATGGCAAAGTCAGGGGCCTCCAACTTTCTACCCCTTACATTCTGCCTCCCTCGTGGTGACACTCTGAGGTGGTCACACCTCACCCAGGGTGATGCTGGAGTGTGAGAAGGAGACAGAGGAGACTGTTTTTAAATATCTTCTTTTTTTTTTTTTTTAAATCAAGACAGTTGAAAAATTTTCAAAGATATCACTTTTTTTTAAAATAGATTTTTTTTATCAGAAGAAAAAGAAAGTGCATATGAATCCATGAAATGATTGAGTTGCCAAAAATAGTTCTTAGAAAACTAAGTATCACCATTGATTGGCTGATAGGACCGACAGGTATTTCTCCTTATGTGTTTCCTGTTCCTGAACCATCTGATCTGGGACTTTTTCACTCCATGGAAACTGGTTGGCCTAAGCTTCCTGCTCTCATTCAAGTTACGTGTAGTTGGCATTTTCTTGATATATATATATACTAGGGGCCCGGTGCACAAAAATTTGTGCACTCGGGGTGGAGGGAGTCCCTCAGTCCGGCCTGTGCCCTCTCACAGTCTGGGACCCCTCAGTGGATGTCCTACGATGGCCTCAGTCTGCCAGGCGCCTTCTGTGTGTGTGTGTGTGTGTGTCGCCACTGGGGACCTGCCCCCAGCTGCATCTGAGGCTCGGAGCAGTCCTCCTGTGTGTGTCTACCTGCTGGGGGCCTGCCCCCAGGCACACCATCAAGGCTTGGAGCAGGCACCCCCTCTATGATGATCTCTCAGACTCTTGCCCTCCCCTGCATGTTGTTCTCTTTTTTGAGCGTGGCCAGGGCTGGGTGCTGCCTGCCTCCCAAGTTTGCCTACTGCCCCTCTTCCTCCAGCCACCAGAAAGCAGGGAAAACCCCACCTCGTGGTCAGGCCAGCCTTTTCCTGCTCCCTGATCCCCGGAAGGGACCTGGGAAGCCACCAAGCAGGCCACCAACTCTTTCCCACTCACCCGTCCCCTGCTGCCTTCCTTTCCCACTTCCCGGTGCCGCCAAGGGGTCTGGGAGCTGCCAAGCAGGATCCCGGCCCCTGCAGCCTTGCTTTCCTGCTTCCCGGTGCCCCGCAATGGGTCTGGAAAGCCCACCAAGCAGGCCGCCGACCCTGTTGCCTCTTACCCGCTTCCCGGTGCCCCGCAAAGGGCCTGGGAAGCCCACCTAGCAGGCCGCCGACCCTGTTGCCTCTTACCCGCTTCCCGGTGCCCTCCAACCCTGCCGCCTCTTTCCCATCACGGGTCCTGGGTCCTGCGCTGTCCCGCCCTGCAGCTGCTCTGTGCACTCGGGAGGTCCCTCAGCCCGGCCTGTGCCCTCTCGCAGTCTGGGACCCCTCGGGGGATGTCCACCTGCTGGCGTGCCTGACCAGCCTGGGTGAGGGGCTTTCAGGCTGCCCACAGCTCCCATTGCCCAACGTCCCAGCAAGGCTGGCTGGACGCAG
>PVJC01032135.1:0-20142 GCA_004026665.1 Murina feae
TTGACACTTGAGCAATCCAGGGGCCCCCTGCACAGTCGAAAATCACATGTAACTTGACTCTACCGTTGGCCCTTCCCATCCTGGATTCAAACAACTGTAGATCAAACAGGATTTTTGATCTGCGGTTGGGAAAACGCAGCTGGGACTGTGACATTAGGTTTTTTGATCACAGTTAGTGGAATCTGTGAGTGTGAAACCTACGGATAGAAAAGGCTAATTGTATTTATTGAAAAAAATCCACGTGTAAATGAACCTGGGCACTCAAACCTGTGTTGTTCAAGGGTCAACTGTGTATGTCATTCAATCGTCAAGAGGTATAGGACCTTGATCACTTTGTTTCCAGAACATCCTTACAAATAACAGGAAGCCCTGCTTGGCCCAGCAAGTCCTGTCGGCTTAGCATTTAGTTGGCTCTTTCTGTTGCCTCTTTAGAAAGATCTGGCTTCACGGTGAGGCCAGTGGCTGGATACCTGAGTCCGAGAGACTTCCTGGCGGGACTGGCCTACCGGGTGTTCCACTGCACCCAGTACATCCGTCATGGCTCGGACCCCCTCTACACCCCAGAACCGTGAGTACCCACACAGGAAGCCTGGGTGGCGGCAGACACCACACTGTGAAGTGACCAGGCCCTCTTTCCCCCCTGACTCCATCCTTTGGCCAGTGAGGAGCGCAGCACTCACCCAGAGAAGGAAGAGCTCACTGACGCTCAGGGGCCTCTGAGCTGGGCACACGGGGCCTCTGAGAGTCATGTGTAGCTTTCATAAATCCATGGTCCATATAGACAACATTTCATTGAAAGAAGCAGGAAATTCCAATAACTGGGATAATTCCTACCTTGCAGGCTCTGGTCTCATCAACTCATTTAAAAAAATGTATATATTTTAAGTTGATTTCAGAGAGGAAGGGAGAGGGAGAGAGCGATAGAAAGCGTCAGTGATGCGAGAGGATCATGATCGGCTGCCTCCTGCACGCCCCACCCTGGGGATCGAGCGTGACCTCCTGGTTTATAGGCCGACGCTCAACCACTGAGCCACACCAGTTGGGCTCATCAACCCATTTAATCCACATGGCAACCTTATGGAGTAGGTACTGCTGTCATCTCCATGAGGAGACACAGGCACGAGGGGCAAAGCAGACGTTGACATGTGTGCCTCTCCCAGGAACAGGCTCCTCTCACACCGAGGAGCTCACACACGCCGTGGCAGCTCTTACTGCGTACCCCGCTCCTGGGGTCCTCACATCACCCCCAAACTCAGAACTCTGTGCCATGCTCTCCCTGCCGTCCTAGTTTTCTGCACGCTTCTCCTCCCTACCCACCCCTCTCGATTCATGTGATGTCTGTGATGCTTCTTGGACTCTGCCAGGTTTCCTCCAGGGAACTCGTCTTTGGGACTTTTATCCTATCTCTCCTGGACAGGGGGTGGGCGAGGTGTGCAGAGAAAAGCGAGTGATGATGCTGTGCTGTGCTGTCATGGGGACCCGAGGGCAAGCTGTGAACCCCTTCTCGGTAATGCCTTGGCCTCACGACACACAGCGTTGTAGTCTCTCAGTGTGAAACACCGTAGGCCCTTTCCTTGAACTTCCTGAAACTTCTACTGCCTTCAAGGTGGACAGTGTGTGTCTTTTCCGGCAAACACTCTCTCACCGTCCTGTGCACAATCACTCCTTCAGGAAATCTGTTGTTTATTCTCCTTATTACCCACCTGTCACATGTATTTAACCATGCTGGCTTTGTACATGTTAGACTGTGTCTTACTGCTTCCCGGAAAGTACGCGACTGCTCTGAACTATACTTCTTTTTGTGCTTCCAACAAACATTTATTGGAAGACTGCTATGTGCTTGGGTGGTCTGGGGACAAGACAAGGTCCCTGACCTTCTGGAAGGATGGGAGAGACAATGGGCAGCATATACTAGAAAAGAGAGCAGTGATTTCCCACCTTTTCCACCTCATGGCTCATGTAAACTAATTACTGAAATTTTGTGGCACACCAGAAAATATATTTTTTTGCTGCTATGACAAAAAATAGGTATATTTTGTATTTATTCACAGAGAATGGCTATTGCTGTATCGGCTGTCATCATTTTTTAAATCAACGGGAAGAGAGGTTGGTGCCCTTGACTAAATAGTCAGGTATTGCATGTTTTAAAAATTCTTGTGGCACGCTGGTTGAAAATTGCTGAGCTAGGTAGATACTGTGGTAGCAGGTGAAAGTGCGGAGATGTGCTAAAAATGCTATGAAGACAGTAAAGCAGGTGATGTGAGATGCTTTTTTGGATTGAGTCATTAGGGCAGCCTCTTGGGAGGTGACGTTTGAGTAGAGACCACACTGTATCACGGGGAATATTCCAGATGGAGAGAGAAGAGCGAAAGCAAAGACCGAGGTTGGGAGCTGTCACTGCCCCCCTGGGCTCCATTCCAATGAGTGCCCGATCCTAATTTTAATCTAATTTGCTACCCAGTTGTAACAATGTGATTTATAATAAGAAGTACGTATTTGGTCTTTGTCCCCATTTCTAGTACAGAGCTTCTAAAACCTTTGAAAATTTCCTTGGTGAGAGAGAGAATGTCACTTGTTATATTCATGAGGTAGCTTTGGGAAAACCCTTAGGTCATCTAACACAGTAAGCTGGTTGTCAGAGGAACCAACCCCGATTGGAGGGTTGCAACTTTAAGACCCACCCTCCTGGCCTCTGGGAGTGAAGAGGGTTTGGAGGCTGACTCTGTTGCCAATGGCCAATGAGTTAACCGTTCATACCTGTGTACTAACCCAACAGGATGGTGTTCAGAGACCTTCTGGAAAGCTCTTCACCCCACCCACATGCATACCCCACATGTCGCTTCAACTGGATGCTCATCTGTTTTTTTTTTAATCATATTTTTAAAAGTAATAAGCTAGTAATCTAGTAAATAAAATGTTTCTCTGAGTTCTGTGAGCTTTTCTAGCAAATTAATCAAACCTGAGGAGGAGTTCAAGGAAATTTCTGGTTTATAGCCAGTCAGTCAGAAGCATAGGTAACAAAACGACTGGGGTCTGAGACCCAAGGCAGTGGGTGTTGGAGCCTCTAACCTAAAACAGGTTGAGCTAAGAGCACCAGCGACAACCTGGACTTGTGTGACTGGGGGCTGAAGTGGGTGGGGAGGGCAGGCTTGTAGGACTGAGCCTTTACCCTGTGGAACCCAATGCTAACTCTGGGTAGATAGTGTCAGCATGGAGTTAAAATGTAGGACACCCAGCTGGTGTCTGAGAATTGCTCCTTGTTTGTGGGAGTGGCCCCTCTCCAATGTTGAAATTGGGGCCAGGAACCCAAATGACCACTGTTCTTCAGGCCACTGGGGTTGTCACTTTACTTATGATGCTGTTTTACTTCAATAATCTTGTGATTAACGGGCTGCCATGGTCTTCCCTGGGAGCAGAGAGGCCTTGGAGGTTTAAGCAGTTAAGTAGCTGATGGTGGAGCAAGTAGGCAGAGACTGGAGCTGAGCCTGAGAAGTCCCCTCCTCCCTTTAGGTGGGCATGGAGCTCACTGCCCAGGTGAGTCCCTACAGAGTCTCTACATTGTTTTTTAAAGCTCCTTTCAGCTTCCCTGAAAGTGTTTTCAGGGTAAACAAAGGTTACTTATAGGACTCCAGACACTTGGAAAAGAAATGCTTCTTAGCGTGGAGTGAGGGCTCAAAGGCGTGTTGTCAGAGTTGGAAAGGCAATCTCTAAATCTAGCCCAGAGGGTTTACAAATGGCCCTGTTTACAAACAGTAGGCACTTTGTTAGTTCCCTTTGAATACCTGGCCCTCTTGAGACCAGTGATAGCGTGCCAATTGGTCTGTGTGCAGAGTGAGAGGGCAAAGAAATGAGATTTTAGCCGTAGAGGTCTATAAAATTTTGAGATAATGTGTTACATTTTTATTGAAGTACTTTTAGCCAATTCATTCAGCAAACATTTATGTGCAATGCTAGCAGGGAGGTGCAGTGGATTCAGAGATGAATAAAATATAGCAGGTGTTTTTTTAAAGCAGTCCACATTCTGGCAGAGGAGATAGAAGCATAAATAATTATAAGAGAGTGTGGCTAGGGCTAACATGTGCTGTGTACAAAGTCTTAGAGGAGCACAGAGGAGAGAGCAGTCCCGAAAGAATTTTTGCGAGAGGTATAGACTGAGTGAGGAGGAGGGGGATCTGGAAAGGGAGATAGGAAATTCTTCTTTGGACAAGGCAGGGTGTGAAGGGAAGGTAAAACTTTCAAGTCAAGGAAACAGTAAGTGCAAAGTTGCAAAGGCACACAGAGGTATGAATGATCGAGGCTCATTAGAACAGAGAGGCCAGAGCTCAGGCTATGTATGAGAGATGAAATGTTTCTTCAGTCCTCAGTGTAAATGGTCATTTGTCAAACTAGGACCTTTGGGTTTAATTATGTAGACACTAGGAGCTATCGAAGGTTCTTAGGCATGATTGGATAATCTTGTTTGAGAAGAATGAGGTGGTGGTGGGGTTGTTGGGGTGGGGGGGACGGAAGTGTGGAGAATGAACTGGATGGAAAAAAAGACATGGAACTCACATTCCACTGAGAGAATCTAGTTTATAAGGTGTTGAACTAGAAAGGGTCAGTGGGATAGGACAAGAGGGCACCTGTGTGCAAAGAATCACTGAGATGGAATGAATAATATTGGGGGACTATAATAGGAGTGAAGAGAGGGGAGGGTCCCTAAGGCAATGCTGAAGTTTTTAGATTGGGAGGCTAAATGGGTAGTTATTGTTAATAGTGATTGAGAATATTGGAGGAGGATCCTAGTTGGAGGGAAGGGGGAAGGAAGAGGGAAAGGAGGAAGTGAGATTGGGGCATGTTGTTTTTGAGGTGCCCATGGGTGGGACCTCCAGATGTTCTGAGAAGCTTCTGGCAGCTGGAAATACTGGTTGAAATTCAGAGGTAACTTCAAAGCGCGCACTATAGATTCGAGTATTTTCCTCTTCCCTGACTCCTACTATGACACAGACAAGAGGAGATTTGGGATTTGCTAATTTAGGGCTGTTTTTTTGGACTTGGTGGGCTCAAATGCCAGTCTTTAAAAAACATTATTACTTTATGAATAGGTAACCCATGTAGAAGATTCAGAATTCAAAGCTACAAAAGGGTACACACTATGAACACCGAGTTTCTTTCTCTCCTCTGCGCCCTCAACACCTACTCGCTCCTTCCTGGAGGAGCTGCCACCAGTTGCCAGTGCATCCTTCCAGAAACACGCTACACAGACAGAATCCTCAGTGCCGCGATCCCTTGAAAGATTATGTGTTGCAAAGTCCTAAGTGCCCACCAGCCACAGTTTGCATCGATGGGACACTATACTGGAAGCGCCATTTCCTGCCCAAGCACTTCCACAGGCATTGTTCTGCAATGAAATTCCATTTCCTCGATTGAAAACCAACAAGAGAGCAGATACTCCAATTTGTGAGGTTCAGCTTGGCTAATGCGTTTGGTGCTTTACTCTGCTTCCAAACAACTGCCTTCAATTGCCCAGCGGTTGCCGTGGAGGCAGTGCTAATGAGACAAAGTTGACCCCTGGAGATGCAGATAGAAAGGAGGGTGAAAGCAACAAAAGACATTATCTGAAAAAGGAAGTTTCCCCCTTTTCAGTCTGTGTAGAATGCATTTTGGCTGTCACAGCTTTCAACACACGGTGGGTTTTAAACATGTCTTTGGCCTGCGTTTGCATTTTAGACTCTGGATTCTGTGAATCTGGCCAGAGAGTGGGCCTTGCATGGAAGAAGTGATGCCGGGTGGGACTGGTTTCCTGGGAGAAAGTTTTCCGGCCTGGAGGACAGTAGAGAAAGTCCTGGAGAATCAGGGACTCCTGCTTTTCTTGGTGGGAGGAGGGGCTTTCTGTGGGCGTCCCCCTGGATTGAAGGTGCTGCTGCTGGTGGAAGTGGGGCATCCTCTTGCTCTTTCTCTCTTTAAGCAGCACCAGAGGCAGCGATTCTGCACTTGGCTGTTGCCTAGTTGCTTTGATCAGCTGTGATCACAAGCAACTCTGTCACTAACTGAGTATTGAAATTTGCAAATGATTTCCTTTAAAAAAATCAATCGGGTCCAATTCAAGGTTATTCCAATAATAGCATCCCTCTCACTCAGTGGAATGAGAGGCAAAGAAGGAGAGTTCCTAGTTGTACGGGTGTGTGAGCATCACCCCGCATGTGGGTAGTGGCAGGGCAAAGGTTTGAGAAGCCCCATTATCGTCTCGCTTCCCCTTTGCCTCTCTGTGCCATATTGCATCCTCTGGCCTCATCTTCCCGGAGGACACGGTTTCCCAACCTCGGCACGACGGTTATTTTGGGCCAGACAATTCTTTGCTGCGGGGAGCTGTCCTCTAGGATATTTACCAGCATCCCTGGCTTCTTCCCACTAGATGTCCTGCAGACATGACAATCAAAAATGTTTCCAGTTATTGCCTAATGTCTCCTGGGGGTCCCCAGGGCTCCCAGGGAGAACCACTGTTCTAGAAGAAGAAATTTGACAGGTCACATTAACACCGCTGCTCTGTCTGCTAATTATTACACTTCTTCCTCTTAGAAGCAATCTGCAGACATTGTTTCCTTCTAAAACACAAATCTGAATGTAGCGTTCCCTTGTTTAACCCCGGTTGGTTCCCTGTTAATACAGGGAGAACATCTGATCTCATTAAACCATGTCTTCTGCTTCTCTTTCTGCCTCTCCAAAACCTTATGCTCCCGCCACACTGCCTTCTCACCGTCCCCACGAGCCTGCTGATTCATGCCTGCAGCCCGCGCACAGGTGGCCCGTTTTGCCTGAATGCTCTGGTAAAATCCTTTCATTCTGTAGGATTAAAGCGCAGCCTCGACCTTCTCTGTGAAGAGTTTTGTAGGCAGAGTTAGCTATTCCTGTAGCACTTGGCCTTACTTCTATTTCAGTGCTTACAACACCGCATGGCAATTGTGCGTGCGTCACTCTCCTTCCTAAGGCTGTCATTACCTCAAGGCCAGCTGGCGAAGGCAAGACAGAAACAAGTAAAAGCTGGATCCGACGTGGGCTGGAGCCATGAACAGCACCACCACCGGGATGTGCCAGGTTGGAGATATACTCAGATCCCAGATCCCCCTGAAATCTGTGGAGTGAGGGAGCACACTATGTGGCAGTCAGGCCTCTTTCTGAAGGGCTACAGCCCTATATTGGTGCGTGTCCTCCACTCATTCCAACAGCTTTACTGTAACTTTAGGGATCGATGCTGGACAGCTCTCTATGAATAAGGCACGTTTGCACTTCCATGTCTTCGGGCAAAATCATGAACCTCTAATGGTGGAAATGTAGACACCAGTTGAAGCTATGCACCACTACTTGAAGAATAGCTTTCTTTTTAAATCATGCCCAGCAACAGAGATAAAGTTTTGCTTATCTATTTTGTTTTTGGGATAAAGTTAGTTTCATAATGAAAACGTTGTTATTCTTTGTGAAGCTGAAGAAGAGAAGGGAAAAGCAACGGGAAGATTTCCCCACCTTCTCTTATTAAAATGAGAGAAAGAGAAGGAGAGAGGGAGGGAGGCAAAGAAAAAATAAAGCCCCAACCACACCTCACATGGTGCTAAAAAATGTACATTTTCTTCTCTTTTGGGTAATTAACCTTGAATATTATCCCATCTGAAAGGCAGGAAAGCTCATTGCCTTACCTTTAAGACCAAAGCACACTCTGTGACACGATCTAAATTATATTTGAACTATTTAAAATACTGTATCACGAGGTAATTCTATGAGATTGGCAACGTCTACCCAACATTTGCGCAGGTCACTACAGGACTGTCATGGGGATGGATGTGTTGTCCGTGTCTGAGGTGGGTGGGTGCCCCTCCCTCAGGGAGGAGAGTGGATCGGACAGGTGGGGACATGTCCTCATTTGTCTGTAGAAGTTTCTTGCTGGAGGGTGGTGATGCTTCAGTTTGGGAAAGTCTTGGGCATCCTGGGAAGAGAAGCAAGTTGTAGGCTGGGCTCTTTCTCTCACCCCTGGGCTGTTTGGGTCTGGTCTGATCTCTAACATCAGGCTCTGGTCCTCAGGGGGTGCTTTGAATTTCAGGACACTAGAAATTTATCCTCCTCTTCCTAGCTCTGCTTTAGTTCATTTGCCTTTTCTTCCCTTGGTACTTCCTTCTAGGGGATCTGTGGTGTCTCATCTTCGTGGTTCCTACAGACTTGTGTTTTGTGTGAGGTGGATATTAAATAGTTGCCAGCGGAATGTTCCTGTGTACACGTACTTGGGTATACTCTTTGCAATTATATCTGGAGTCCTGATGGTCAGTGGTATCTTAGCAATGCAGTTCTTTAATTAGAAACACAGTTTAATGAAACCATATTTTCCTAGGGCCAGATTTCATGCTTTCCTTCAAAGCTTAATAGACTGACTGAGGTCTCTGAAATGCAGGGGGGTAGGAAAAGAAGACGCTATTTTCTAACGTATTTCTCCTATCCTATCTAAGAAAAGAGTAATATGCAAATTAACCATCACTCTGTGACAAATATGGCATTGCCCATAGCAGTGGGGCAGGACGCTGGTGGTGTCACCCTGGCAATGTGAGCCCAGCAGGCAGGGAGCAGATTGCACTGCCCTTAAGCAGGCAAGCATGGCCAGCAAGCAGCCCCCAGCAGGGCCTGCTCCCGGGTTGCCATGGCGTTCCATTAGCACCCAGCGGCAGCACACAGCAGGGCCTGCTCCCAGTCGCCACTTTGATCGTGAGCAAGAAAGTGTGGCCCCACAGGCAGCCCTCAGCAGGTCCTGCTTGTGGGTCACAGCAGTGATCTGTGAGCAGGCAAGCAGGGCCAGCAGGCAGCACCCCACCCTGGCCACAGCTCAAGGGAGAGAACAACATGCAGGTGCGGCCAAGAGCCTGAGAGATCAACACAGAGGGGCACCTGCTCCAAGCCTCCATGGTGTGTGGTTGGGGGCAGGCCCCTGGCAGTCACACACACACACACACACACACACACACACACACACACACACACACGGGGCGACTGCTCTGAGCCTCTGCTGCCAGACTGTGGCAGTCAGTGGTAGTCAGTAGGACATCCACTGAGGGCTCCCGGACTGTGAGAGGGGGTAGGCTGGGCTGAGGGATCCTCTCCCCCGCCCCATGCATGAATTTCGTGCACCAGGCCTCTAGTGTGTGTGTGTGTGTGTGTGTGTGTGTGTGTGTGTGTATTCATATATATGAAACTCCAGACTTGTTCTCTTCAATATAGGTCAAACCCACTCTGATCTAGGTTTCTGGTTGGAGACCAGAGGTTACCAGATACCTATGATTCTCTACAGATGCCCTTTGGAACATAAAACATTGCTCAAGGCAGTGTCGAAATACACATTCATACCACAACCCCTTACCCCTAGTCCATTGTTCAGGGAGAAGCAACCGGGAATTTAAATATAAAATATACTTTTTGACATCAGTTCTCTGAGGTTGAGTCAGTACAATATTTGTCTTTCCAAAAGAGCTGTTGCAATTTTTACCAGAAATCCCTTTGAAAAATGCTTTAATGAAAACATTTTAAAATATTCATCCCAGTTTCCATATCAGATGTTGAGCTTAACATACTAGTAACAAAAATGCTAGTGTACTTGGCTCCACATAGCATCAACTTACTTCATTGAAGAATCCTAGATTCAAGGCTGCACTGGGATGCCTGGTTATCCAGCCTGTCTGATGTGGGAGTATCTTTTGCTCATTCCTGGTGGGTCACTTTTCAAACCAAAGAGTAAACTTCCACCCTTAGGAAATGATTCAGGACACTAGCAACTAATATTGCAATGTTTATTGCATAATGCAACGAAATGCCTTTGCATCAAGGAAAAATTTTCTTGCTGCAGTTAGCGTTTTTAGGGGCAATTAGTGTTACTTTATTGAATATAACTTTTAAAGTTTAAAAAAGATTTTACAGGTAGGTGATTTTTCTTATAATTGCCAACCATGTTGTGATTTTACAAGAAAAAGAAAAGGGAATTATTTCTGACACTATTTTTTATCTCTTTTTGAAATAAATTAGACGAGTTTTATGCCTAGCCCTGCTCATTAGAACAAAACCCTCTCTAAAACTGGCAGGAGGTGCCATTTCCTTTCTTTTCTTGCGACTCAGACATTAGTCCTCATTTGTTAAGTAACAATATCAGCAGGTAAAGACGCAGGTTTTCAAATTTATCAGGGTTAACTGCTCCTCTGTTGATCGAACAGATGCCTCTCACTAGGTCTGCAATGAGGGGAAAACATAGGATCTTTACTTCCCCGATTTTCCCTGCTTGTTGACATCTGAGAGACTGGGTCTGTGAACTTGTCTGACTTAAGCCCTGGCTGTCCTGGGTGTTTTTAGAATCAGGCCTGGCTGGCTGAAGGCAAGGCTGGGCAGGGTCTTACTGCAGAGCCGGAAAGATAAGCCAGAGCTTCGTAGACTTTAACCTTCATTCCTAGGAGCTCTGTTCAGCTTAAATCTGCTCCTCCTGTGGGACACCCGAGCCCAAGCCACGCGTCTTGCCCAGCCAACTGGCTTCCTCCACAGCGCTACTTTCCTTGTTGCTGCTCAGGATGGCAAGCAGCATTACTACCACGACTCTCAGGAAATGGCATGTTCCCTAAAAGCCGATCCTATCTGGCCTCTCTTTCCTGCATTTTAGCCCAGAACTCACAACCCGAGCATCACAGCCATCTTCTCCCTCAGGAGAAGTTTGGTTGGGGCTACATCCAGGGTCAGTTATGATGTTTAAGGCCTGGAGGCCTAAAAATACTGTCATCTCTTCTATCTTTCAACTTAGATGATTTCAAAAACAGCAGCAGCAGCAATATATTTTTATGGATTTTAGAAAGGAAGGGAGAGGGAGAGATAGAAACATCAGTGATGAGAGAGAATCATTGATTGGCTGCCTCCTGCACACCCCAACCTAGGCATGTGCCCCTATCAGGAATCAAGCCATGACCTCCTGTTCATGACCTCCTGACGCTCAAGCTGTGAGTCTTGCTGGCCAGGCAGCAATATATATTTTTTACTATTAATAACAAACATGCATATAACAACTATTATGTGCTAGGCAATATTTTTAAGTGCTATATGTGGATGAACTCAATATAACAACCATTTGAATTGTTACTATTATTATTATGGATAATATTATTATTTATGGATGAGGAAACTGTGGCACAGAAAGGTTAAGTAACTTGCCCAAGGTCACACAGCTGGTAAGTGATGGAGTCAGGATTGAGCTTAAGAGGTAGTGACACAGTAGTACTAAACAGAAAAACTCAAAACTTCTATGTGTGCTAAAGCTGAATAGCTCCTTTCTTGATTTTCTAATTACAATTTTATATAATTTGTACAATTTGCTTACTTTAATTTAGTGGCCCTGTCTGCCAGAACCCCAAGTATTGCCTGTGCCTACTGGGTGGTCTAGTGCTGTGCTGCCCTGTTCAGTCTTTGGTCCAACTACTTGCCTTGTTAGAAGCATACCCTCTCCTCTGATCGTCACAGAGACCTGTTAACTTGCCCCATTTACCAAGGGGGGGGGGGGCTGTCCTATTTCACTGGGAAGAAGGAGGGGCAAGTACGCCGCTACCATGTAGTAACACAGAGGGGAGGCTGTTGTGTCCTCGTCCTTGGGCAGAAGGACCTACGACTTCATGCCCCCAGACCCAGGCTCCTCTATCAGCTCTCTGTAGGACTGACTGCAAATCGTTTAACCTGCCAGTGAGAGAGATGATGAAAGAATGCTTTGATCTTTGGAGAGGAAAAGCTTTGTATTAATACCAAGTAGGTCCACTTTTACTTGGCACCTAAATTCACATGGAAGTTGACATGCCTCATAAATTCCAGTGCATCCTCAGTTGCAAGCCACGCTCCTAGCTCTGGACTCCCAAGTTTTCAGTCATGACATCGCGTCCAGTTTCGTGAAGTGCCTAAAGCAAAAATAAGACTTTCTACAGAGACTTTTGTCTCAAGAGCTCCAAGCAATCCAACAATGGACATTCTATAAAAACAAAACAAAATGAAACAAAAACACCCTGTACATTTTTAAAAACCTAGGCAGTTTTCAAACCAAATCTGTGTCCTACGTGCCTACTAGAGTCCTGTTTCTGTTCTTTTAGGACTGTAATTGGTAGTGGCTTGGGATGAAGCTTTCAAATGTTTAAAGTTTTTATTTCTTGACAGATTCAAAGCAGTTTTCCTTTTTCCCGCTGTTCCAAAGATTTGCCTTCCTTGTGTGATGCCTGCAGTCCCAAATTAGCTCTCCTAAGCACTCGCACCTACGTCATAATTCACAGTCCCTCAGTGTTATGCTGTGGGGGAGGAGCTCACTTACGAACCTTCAGATGTGGGAGATGGAGATGACTTGGGAGAAATAGTTTCAGGAATATTTGCATTAAAAAGAAACCCTTACCCGAGGATATTTTTCCATTGATTTTTACAGAGAGTGGAAGAGAGAGGAAAGACAGAGAGAAACATGGATGTGAGAGAAACCACAGATTAGTTGCCTCCTGCATGCACCCTGACCAGGGTCTGGGCTGGGGAGGAGCCTACAATCAGGTACGTGCCCCTGGCTGGATTTGAACCCAGGACCTTTTAGTCTGCAGGCCGATGTTCTTATCCATTGAGTCAAACCAGCTAGGACAGGAATATTTGCATTTTTAAATTGCAATTTCAGAAGAAGCAATTCAAAATGAATTTTTTTAGGCAAGGAAGCGGTAGCCACTGTTCATCCCCTTCACTACTGTGAGGAGAATGACATCTATCGACAGGCACAGGAGCCACTACCAGAGAGAAGGAAAAAGGGACCTGAAATTTCCCACACATGTTCTGTCTGTCCGGTGGGATGTCACCTTTTTACAGATGGCAACTCCAGAGGTCAAAGAAGTCAAGTGTTTTCCCTGTGGTTACACAGCTAGGAGATGGCAAAATCAAGGTAGAGTCCAAAGCCCTGTGCGACACTGAGAATCAGGAACACTGTACTTGGGTTTCGCTTTACCTCTATAGGAAGCAGCAGAACCCTGCCATCACTGCTCTATTCAGTTGAGTTCAAAATGTAGCCCTTGGATATCTATGATGTGCCAAGCTTTTCTGAGCACTGGGAAGCCCAAGATGAACATGGCATGACCTCTCTCCCAGAGAATTTTACTGCTTCTTGTTTAAGCAATAAAATATCCCCCAAAAGAGCAAAACTTAGGACAGTACAGTAGACTTCAGTGTAAGTATAATTGAATGTAATATGATGAATGATATATAACTTGTTGGGAGCTTATGTTTAATGCATTATCTTACTACACTGTTTAAGAACTCCAGGAGATAGCAACACTTACAGTCTCCATTATATAGGTGAGAATACAGTACACTATGGTAGAGAAGTGGCTATTTAAAATGATTAATTAAAATGAAATAAAACTATAAATGTAGTTCCTCAGTAGTGCTAGCCACCTTTCAAGTGCTCAGTAGCCACCTTTTCCAAGTGGCTACCATACTGGACGATGGAGATACAGAATATTTCCACCACAGAGGAGATGCTGTGCCCACATCCTTGGCAGGAGATCCTATAGCACAGCCACCTGTGAGTCATTTGCCTTGGGAGGGATGGACCTAGGTCTGACTCCAGGTATTAGCTTTTAACCATTATGTGATGTAGCCTCCTTAACACAGGGTGTCCCCACGAATGTATACACACTTTGAATAATTATTCATTCCAGTGGGTTAATCTGAAAAGAAAGAAACATAAATTGAGCTATCAGCTGTTACGTGTATATACATTTTTGGGGGACACCCTGTATGTTGTGAAATTTAGGAGGGGCAGGGAAAGTATTAAAAGTCTCTTATTTCTTTAAGAAATAAGAAATAGCTGAGATGGTAGGGAACTAGAAACATTGAAAGTTTTCCTTGCAGTGTTTTCTTTTCTTTTCTTTTTATGTGTGTGTGTGATACTTGCAAGAACTGTAAACTTTCTTTCACTGGTCAGGAAAGTTAGGACTTGCTGTTTGCGCTTTTATGGAAATACTAGAGGCCCGGTGCATGAAATTCGTGCGGGGGGAGAGGGGGTTCCCTCAGCCCAGCTTGCACCCTCTCCAATCTGGGACCCTTGGGGGATGTCTGACTGGTGATTTAGACCTGATTCTGGGGATTGGGCTTACACCAGAAGTTGGACATCTCTCTCACAATCCTGGACTGCTGGCTCCTAATTGCTCACCTGCCTGCCTGCCTGCTGGTCGCCCCTAACTGCCCTCCTGCCTGCCTGATCACTCCTAATCACCTCTGCCTGCTGGCCTGATCACCCCTAAGTGCACCCCCCCATCGCCAGCCTGGTTGCCCCCAACTGCCCCTCCCCAGCCTGGTCGCCCTTAACTGCCCTCCCTGCCAGCCTGGTCACCCCTTACTGCCCTCCCTACTGGCCTGATCGCCCCACGCAGCCTGCTATTCAGCTGTTCGGTCGTCCATCACTAACCCCCTTGCGGCCCTTGTTGTCCCACGCAGCATGCTGTTTGATCATCCATCTGGTTGTTTTGGTTGTGATGGCCCCTGGCTTTTTATATATTAGGATAAGGTGACTTTTGCTAAGAGTTACATTCAGAAATGCCTTATTTCTTATTAAGCCTGTTCCTAACATAGTACCTGATCCATAATAGGCACACAGTAAATGCTTCTTGGACTAAATTTCAAAAAAGATAACTATAGTATTTTCTGCCAGTCTCAAAAGAATTGTACTGCAGAAGAGTAACATCAGTGGCCTTACTTACAAAGGGGAAAAAAGTAGATATGACTTTCTCCAAGGCAGTATCCAGGTGCTCGGATTCATAAAAGGAGGGTCACATAGATGTTTATCTACACTGTGATAAGGATAAAAGAGGGGATGATCATAAGGGCTGCCTACAAACTAGGTTGGATTCTATAGTGCAGTATTTTAAACCTAAGCTAAAGAATCTCTGTATACAGCTCCAAAGCGAACACTGGAAAATTTTTTTTCTCAGTATGAAATGAATTTTTATTATCATCTCCTTTGTTCAGTGAAAACAAACCAAGTCACTCCTTTCCAATGTGTCCAGGTGTGTGATCCCAGAGGACTTGCATGTACCCACCAAATGTTGTGTGACAGCTGAAAAAAGTACCCTCTTTCGGCTCCCAGCTCATCTTCTTTCTTTTCATCAGTGTGAACACCCCATCCCTGCCACCCTTCTACCTTTTGTTCTTTTTGTGATGTAGCTACGTGTTGGCTTCTGTGTCATTTAGAACAAACAAAACCTATAGAAATATGGCTTAAAAGACAGTTGTGCAGATTTGGGATTGGCAGCCAATGTTGTATGCCCATTCAGTGCTTCTTAAAGGTTTCAATTTAGAGCAGGAATTGAAAGAAGTGCTCAACACATCCTTCGTAGCGGGAGGAGTGAGCTTTGGAAACCAATAAGGGGGAAAAAATGCCAGGCTCGTTTTAAATTTAACAACCAGGACCCTTGTTTCCTGATGCAGCAAAATGAAGGCAACTTTCTGAGAATGACTTAAGGATTCCCTGGAGGCATTTGCCCAGTCCCCCCTTTGCAGACCCATTTCAGCAGGCTTTGGAGTCCTTCTGAGGGGCTTATCCGAGAAGATTTCAATTTAGAGCAGCCAAAGTTTAGTGTCTGATATTGGCTCTAGCTTTTCGTTCTTTTTCTTTTCTTTTTTTTTTTTTTGGGCAAAAGGAGACATGATGTTTTACAGTGTTAACAGTTTTGAAAGGTCCTACATTTTCAGTGAACAGAGCGCTATTGTGTAAAGGGCTCTGACGAGCATTATTCAGGCGAAAATACATCAAACGAATGTGAGTTAAAAAGAGAAAAAGTTTGCCAATGTAGAGATTGGAGGCAGCATGTGCTGACAGGGGCAATTATGGCCAAATAACTGGACCTTTTGAGAAGGATCTGGTGAGATAAGGTAATAGCTGTGGACTCACATCAGAAACCTGTTCATAATTAGATACTCAGGGGTCCAGCTGTGGATGCCTCACCGAGGCAGGGAACTACTTTACCTGCAGGATATGAAAGCTGTTGCATTTTGTAAAGTAGGTGAAATAGCATGATTCGGCCCAGCTGAACTAAACTTAGGTGAAGGCTGGAGAGAAGGCTCAGTCCCACCCCACCCCTCCCCTCAGACTCCCAATAGTCTGGAACCTCTTTCAGCCCCAGAGAGTTGTAGTCAGCCTAGCATCTAAGTCCTTCAGTCTCAAAGACATTCAAGAAAATGTCAGCTTCTCAGAGTTAATGAATTGCTTTTATTAGTTAACATTAAAGATCTTTCCACTGCAGTTTCCTTGGTCCACACCCCGAAAATTATCGGAAGACACTGGGATAGAGAACAACCTGGTGTTTCTTTCTGAGAAAGTTCCACTAATGTCAGAACACGTAATAAGCTCCTGTCCGTACCGCCTCTCCGCTGGCTGGGGAATCTCAGCTGCAGTTCTCCCCAGGATCTCCGCCTGGACACAGGGTGAGAGAGGGCCCAGAGTAGCACAGTCCTGAGCGATCGTTTCTGCTTCTAATGGGGCAGAGGGCACCCCTCCCGTGCCATTAATGCTTCTATTAGAGATCTTGTTTCAGGCTTTCATTGTTTGTTTGTTTGTTTTTTGAGAGAAAAAGAGAATCATGGGTGTGAGAAACATTGATTAGTTGCTCTCCAAACCATGGCCAGGAGATGAATCTGAGACCTAGGCATGTGCCTGACTGGGAATCGAACCCATGACCTTTTGGTGTAGGGCTTGGTGCTCCTACCACCTGTGAGCCACACTACCCAGGGCCAGGTTTTCACTCTCAGTGAAACAGTAGAATTTAAACTGATGGATTGTATGATTTTTTTTTCTTTCAAATTTATAATTCCTCTCCTAGGTATAGTCAGATTACCTTGCCATTGTAATGCTAGTAAAGATGGCCAAATTGGCTGTGAGTTACAGGTTTCTGATAATGGCGCGTTAACTTAAAATCCAGGTGACAGCTCTCTTTCTACTAAAGAGAACTAACTCCTCAATGTCTCGGGATCTCTTGTATTTCCCTTGTCTCCTTTCCAATCACCAGCATTTCACTTTCCTTCCTACCCTTGAGACTCCATAAGGACCTAGGTAAGATGGAAGGCTGCCTGCTGCAGCAGCTTCCTCAAGTAAATAACAAGCTCAGAAATAAATCCGGTACCGCACCAAGAATTCACCAGCAAAGGAGGCACAACTTCTCCTGTGCTCATATTATGAGCACTTAGCTCTGTGCCTGACCCACAGCAAGCAATTGAATATGTGTTGGCCACAAAAGTTAGTTTTGTTTCTGTTCACTTTGCTTATTTATACCGTAAGCTAATACCAGTATCAATATTTCCCTGGAGTTTGATAGCTAGTCTGATTTTGGAGATATTGTTGTCACATTTTTCTGCCCTGGCTCAGTGGGATGCTTTAGTATTTACAGTGGTGTATTCAGATCTATCCAGGGTGGGCCACTTGGTCCTAATTCCAACAGTGGGGCAGACAGCATGACCTTTTAAAAAACTGATCACAGGCATGAGTTTATGAAGTCCACTCCTAGCATGGAAGTATTAGACATTTAACGGAATCAAACACACACAAAGGAATAATTAGCTACCTAGTGACCTTTCTGTCATCTCCTTTCATTATTCTCCAGTATTAATGATGTGGTTCTAGTGAAATTAAATTTGGGCGGCTCAAAAGTACATACTCACATTCAGCTTCAATTTCAAGCACTAGTTGCTTGAAGTTTGCTAGCAGAGCTCCTAGCATCATCAATTATGAATTGGGTCTCCACTCTGGCTGTGTCTCATTATCATCCAGAAAATTAAAAAAAAAAAAAAAGTACATAGATGCTCAGCCCTGGCTGGTGTGGCTCAGTTGGTTTGAGTGTTGTCCTCTACACTCAAGGTCGCAGGTTCAGTTCCTGGTCAGGGCATATACTTAGGTTGCAGGTTTGATTCCCCATTGGGGTGCGTACGGGAGGCAACTGATCCATGTTTCTCTCTCTCTTCCACTTCATTCCTTTCTCTCTAAAGTCAATAAAAAATATCCTTGGGTGAGAATTTAAAAAAATACAGAGGCTCAGGTACCAAAGAGTCGGCCTGAATTGGTGTTAGGTGGGACCCGTTCGCTGGTATCTTTAAAAAGGCTCCTCAAGTAATTGGGAGGGTTGAAGACTGCTGAATAGTTGGGCAAGAGACTGGATGTACTGACTAGTTTTACTTGTACTAACTAACTTGGTTGAGTTCTCCTCCTCTCTAACTAAGGTCCACCTCCCTTCTCATTTCCTCTACAAATACAAGTTAGAATGACAGAACAGAAAGAGCATAGTTTTAAGGCAGATGATTTCAAATCTTGTCTCTGTCTCTTATTAACAGAGTGTCCTTGCAAAGATGCCTAAATTTACTGACTTTCAGCTTCCCCATTTGTTAGGTGGGAATAATAAGACTCCTTTGCAAGTGAAGGTTAAAGTAATAGTGTGATATGAAAACATTTCGTACAGTACCCAGCACACAGTGAGAACTCAATATATGCTATCTTTCCTTTTATTTTCTTTATGGGTAAAATGAAAGGCTTGGGTCCCCAATTCTTCGCCTTAAGCATTGTGATTAGAGAAAAACACACACACACACACACACACACATTATTCTCCACAAATTCAGTTTATGTGCAAGAAGAAAGCTTTTGGTACAGAGTTGACAAAAAATGAATTTGGAGTTTCTTTTAGTATCATGTCCACATATGTCATTTGGCTGCCCTTTCACTTGATGTGTCTATGAAGTGGCTGGCCAGTGGGGATGTGGTTTCAGTTGTGGGAACAAGATGTTTTGATTGAGTAATGCCATCTGTTTTATGTGGGCATCAATCTTGTGTCTTTGACTAACCATTCACTTGCTTCAACCGCATGACCATCCAACCTACTTTATACTTGTAATATGGTGGTTGCACCTGGCGTTTATATTATAGCACCTGTTTGATGTGTTACACTTCAGAAGAGCCCAGGTGAAGTCAGAAAACATGTTTCAATTACTACCTGGCTAATTGGTTTTTGCAAAGAAAATAAAATATTGCTGCCTCTTGATCCATTTCCAGAGAGGCAGAGGGGACTCTGTTTCAACATAGTGTGGTTTCAGGAAACAGTCTGTGATTCATGGAGATGGCTCAGTAAGTCATCTGCCTTGATAAATTGTGACACGTACTGCTTTTGCATGGTCATCTGGCTCGAAATGGAAGCTCAGGCAAATGAGCAAGGTTCTAAGCTTCTTTTATTACTTAGTTCAGGTGAACCAAAGCAGAGGGCTAGGAATGTCTTGCATTCCTCAGGCTCAAGGGAATTGTTTATGTTATAGGCAGATAAATTGACTATGGGGAAAGCCACTTTGATGATGACAATATGATCCTCTGGTGTTTCCCAGAGCCTGGCAAAATGTAACATGAGATGCAGTGCAACTGAAGGGTTAGGAGCAAGAATTTGGAAATCATAACAAGCTGGATAAAACCATATTTTGGTTTTATTATCACCTATAGCAAGTGTCAGCAAACTTCTTTTTAAAGGACCAGCTAGTAAATATTTCAGGCTTTGTAGGCCGTATGATCTCAGTCACAACTACTCAGCTCTGCTGTTTTAGTCAAAAGGGGTCACAGACAACACATAAATGAATGAACATGACTGTGTTCTAATAAAACTTTACAAAAACAGGCAGTGGGCCAGATTTAGTCTATGGTTGTAGTTGGCTTATCCCTGAGCTACAGGATCTTGTACTAATAAGTTACTTTAATCCTCTAAGTTTCTCTTGAGGATTAAATACACACACACACACACACACACACACACACACACACACACACACTAGAAGGCCTGGTGCATGAAATTTGTGCAATGGGGGGGGGGGTCCCCTCAGCCCAGCCTGCACCCTCTATAATCCAGGACCCTTCAGGGGATGATCAACAGCCGGGTTAGGCCTGGTCCTGTAAACTGGCAGTTGGACATCCCTCTCACAATCCAGGACTGCTGGCTCCTAATTACTAACCTTCCTGTCTGCCTGATCGCCTTGGTCCCTCTGCTGGCCTGGTCACCCCCACCAACCTGGTTGCCCCCAACTTCCCCCCCACCAGCCTGGTCACCCCTAATTCCCCACCCCCCCGCCAGCATG